>UZAN01053979.1:0-11080 GCA_900618425.1 Echinostoma caproni
AAACGGTCAAACCGGTAACAATACGAACTCGCAGGCGAGTCAGTCCCAGAACAGAACATGCCAGTACCAGGACACTTCACAGACGAAGGCCTCCTCAAGTCCTGAAATTTGAAATTTGATTTGACTACTGTTAGTTGAAGTGTTCGCTGTGATTCATATCGCGCGCGATTGTAAGCGAGGCGCTTACCGCGTGGGGATATCCTGTGGCCTTGCACGTTGTTTGGTTTTCTCGCCTGTTTTGTGCTGCAGATTGATATAATGAATGATGCTATTTCCAGAAACGCATCATCCCATAATCAAATAGATGAAATTCATCTAAGATTGATAACTAAGACCCCAGGGTATCCCTTAGGGCAAGAATTCCACCCGGATGAAGTGCCGTGGAAATCTGGCGACTGTGGATACGAACTTGGTGTCATTGGGTAGGTAGTTTATATACTTCCAGGCTTTCAGCTAGGCAGGTTGCACAATGAGATTAAGGATTTTTTCAATTATATAAAGCCCACTGCAGAAGAGCAGTTTGCCAGGGAAATAGTGGTGTCAAAAATTAAAGAAGTCGCCCACTCCCTGTGGCCTGATTGCCAGGTGCGTTTTCTTTTTAATTTTCAGTTATTCTCTTTAGGTTGATGTTTTTGGTAGCTTCAAAACCGGCCTGTACCTCCCCACCAGGTTTGTTTCCACTCGCATATCGCTAATGATTGCTTCAGCGATATCGATATGGTCATTTTCGGAAGGTGGGAAGCGCTCCCGCTCCATACTCTCAAACAAGCATTGACAAAAAGCGGGATTTCTTCTGAGATCAAAGTCCTTGATAAGACAACTGTAAGAGGTTGTTTCAACCGTTGAGTATTTCTCAGGTACCTATCGTCAAGATGACCGACAAAGAAACGGAGCTGAAAGTAGATATAAGCTTCAACATGATAAACAGTGTGCGCGCTGCCGAGTTAATACGAGTTTATATGAGAACATACCCATGCCTACCGCATCTTGTCTTTGTGTTGAAGCAGTTCTTGCTCCAGAGGAATTTGAATGAAGTGTGGACAGGCGGTTTAAGTTCATACGCCCTCATTCTGATGGTTGTTAGATTCTTGCAAGTAAGTCAAATGATTACGCATATAACTTTCAGCTTTTTGTATCATACTTCTTGGGGAGTGCGCTTGGTTAATGAAGCGAGTAGAAATTTTGCAACACTAGTGGAACATTAACCGCCTGTCATTCAATAGCGAAAATCAGTTTTTTAATCAGTCTCACCGTTATATAGTACTGTCTGTTTTTGTGACGCTCATGAATGGCAGTTCACATTTCAAGTTCATAGGTTGATTCTGCAGCTAAGTGGTATTTTGGGAACGTGAAGTCCACGTTTCAACGTTTTCAACTCAGCTTGCCCTGGAAACAGATCAGACGACATTGTGCTACCAAGTGAAGATTCAGATAAGTTGCAAGCTTCTCTGGATAGCTTGAGTGCTAGTGCAGCCATGTTTGGTATACGTTTTGCACCTTCAAAGTGTAAAATGCCATCGCAACATAGTGTTGGTCTATCCCCCAACCTCACCATGACCGGGGAAGTAGTGGAGGAAGTAGACAAGTTTTGCTTCCCGGGCAGCTATATCTCACCTGACGGACGCATCACAGATGAAGTAATGGTGCGCATATGAAAGGCTCGGTTGGTATTAGCCAACTTGAGACATCTGCAGCGCCGTCGCAACATCCGGCTGTTTGTGAAGGGTCGAGTATATGCTGCGGCTGCTGCTATACAGAAGCTTGGCCGTTGAGAAAACGGCATGAAGATAGACTGTCGGTGTTTGAACACTGCTGTCTACGCAGCATTGCACGAATTTGTTGGAGCAAGGGGTGAAACAGTTAAACACGGGAAAATAGATATCTGGAAAAACAATTTTTTTGCGTTTAATCGCACACCTTTTGATCTTTTTTGTTTTTTCATGGGACACGGGATTTCGACAGGCAGACCGTACAGCATTCGCGTCACTGACTTCTATTCTGTGCCATATCCCTCAGCGTCTCTAATCAACGACGCTCGTCCCTTGGGCCCCAACCTAAAAGGCGGGTTGCACAAACAGGCCAAAGCTGAGGCCAGCTTCTTCATGCCTCTAGCCCATGTCATGGTCTGACCGCCTCTTGTACCATCTACGAAGAATGACTGACACTAACAGCTTTGACGCTATTGAGGTAAGGCTTATACCCCTATGATAGGCGCACTCACTGCGCGGGCCCCTTTTAGAGTGGGGACCATAATCGATCCCCCCACTAGGAGGGGACCTGCTCAGTGTGCCAGACTTAATAGAACTGAGACAAGTTCTCTAAGAAGCCTTATTTCCCCATCTACTAAAAGAGGTGGGGGAAGACCATCGGAGCCCCGCGCTTTGTGACGTCCCAAGGCTTGAATTTCCTTGCGGATTTATTGCAAACAAACCACGAGATTTGTGTCGGAATAACTCCGTGAGAAACTGAAACTGGTGGCCACGAAGAGCTCCGCTCAGCGTGCAAGACGTCGCTGTTGATTGTAAATGGACGGGTCGTCAGCTTCATAGATGATATATATATTTCGTTAGAGACCGTTTGGCATCTTTAACCGTCATAGACTTAGTTTATCCTAACAGGTTCGACCGCAAAATGCTTGGATTATTGAGCATCCAAAAGGTTCATACTTGCCAGCGCTTCACCGCAAAGAGAAATCATATCAATTTTAGTAAGCATTGATCTCTTACACACATGCAGAGCATTGCATGTGATACAAAAGCACCTACTGTGGACGAGAATATTCCTGTCAGTGTCCGTGTTAAGGAGTTAGCCTGTCTTAAAGCCAATGCAGCTGTGGATGTGCTGGGTTCCGGTGATGTGTCGTCCAGGCTACTTTTTGCCTTATCATAGGAGTATGATTTATTTCCGCGGATGCGGTTGTTACCCTCCGAGAGGAAATATATGGCAAACCTCGGAATCGCACAGAGGCCATTGCTACATTGAAAAGGATGTTCTGTAAAATTTTCGATAGTCATTTCTACTACATACTCAGTGAAATGTTTGCTCTCTCGTGCTTTGACAAGGCTCAAATTATATTTCCCTTTTTAACTAAGGAGACCTGATATGGTGAAAAGCCTTAGTTGAGGTTTATAGGTTGCATGCTGTTTCCCTTGTTCTTGTCAGATCTGAAGGGTTTGATTGAGAACCCTAATCTGCTTAATGATTTGACACCCTAGCAGTACTCGTTTATCGAACTGCAATTCATAATGCATTCTGAGCTGAGTAGTAATCAGTAAAATGTAATTTATTTTTCTGTGCAATGATGGGGCTTTTGGGTCAACAACTATCTCTGGGGGTTACATCTTACTAAACTCGAATGAAGTCAAGGGTTTGAGCTCGACAATAAACGGTTATATACATGCAATAAAACTGAAGGATGCCTCAGGTTATAACGGAGCATGAGGAGTTGAAGTGAGTATCTGATAGACGTATCTCCTATGAGCTGACAGTGCCGTTCATCAGGGACGTCTTACACCTTTTGGTTTCCATCATTTACCGAACTCTCGCCCCTGTCTCCAAGCAATTGAAGCATACTCTGACGGACTTGATTATGATTGTTGGGAGTTTGTAGTGTAACAGATCACACGTTTAGTCGGCAGACAAGCTAGAAGACAACGCCGTAATGGTAGGCTTTAATCGATCAAAACGGTGAATGAGAGCTAAAATGGGACCAGCAAAATGCCAGAATAGCAGCAATCTATGCAACATAAATTACAGTAATGAATCTTTAAAACCTTGATTGGTGACCAAGCTTCAGTGAACGATTCGACAGACGGAATAAAACAGGTTGAGGAAAACGGGCATAAAACCTCAGCGAAACAAAGCAAGATACATGGGAACAGCCGTCCCAGAATGGCCGAATGGTGTCTACTACCTGATTAAACGACCATAAAGAGAATCTGTCAAACCTTTGGGGTTACATGAATCCTTGGTCTATGCAAAAGGGATATAAGCTCATAACGAACCACTAGCAATCATGCAGCAACCTATCGGGGCCTTATGTGATTTGTCACTCCAAGCCTGGGGACTTATGTTGCCGGTTTCCACCAGTGAACAGGTCTTCGTGACCGCGGGGTTCGTCCCGTCTACTATTCATCACGTTTTGGTGTATAATAAAAAACTGGTATGAGTAATTCATTGCCGATGTGACCCTGTAATATGCCTTTCATACGATGGTAGTGGATATCAAATCCTACATGAGACGGTGGATATTCACTACCAATGATCTCTATTCAGTATTGCTGTGCGGGTGTAGGGTTGATTTTTTATTACACATTTTTTGTGACCAGCATCTTATAAGGCTAACCACAATCGCGAAGACCTACTACTCATTGATGGAAACCGGGACTTGAAGTGGAGAACCACACAAGGCCGCGTTGGTTTAGGCGTGGTATTAAACCGGACGACAGCAAAGCTGCTTACCACTAAAGTTGGGTAGCGGTGACGGTGCTCGGACCAAATGGTCCAAAGCACACCGGTGACAGCGACCAAACCACTGCGCCACGTTAATCATGTGAGGAATTATGGCTGAAAGTGAACTCTGATTGATGATCAATCATGATGAATGTCAAACTCTAAACGCAATCTCTCACATACTGTATCGTATCTGTAAGCGGTCATTACCATTGTTCTACAAAATAGTCAAGTGAAATTGGCTAAATAATGTCCTGGGTCAAAGATTTTCGGGGAAGTATATCGCACATGGGTAACCAATCGGATATCATATAATATCATTTACCTCCCCCGGTGAGTTATTTTCATGCGATTACTTCAGGTTAACTTTGCTTTATGGAGGAATCCTTAAATAATCTTTGAACTTTATTACCGAATAGTATCCCCTGCACAACTGGAGCTTTTCTTCAAGGTTGCGCTTCTCCCTTGTATTGTCAGCAGCTACTTGTAAGGCACTAAGATGATTCTTATGAGTCCCAATACTACCTACAATCATTTGTACCTTTTTGTAGAGGAAGATCGCTTGCCTAGAGGAAATAAGCCGATCGCTTACTCAGTAGGGCAGTGTTCCTCTCCTTTCAGGTGATTACCTTGATGGTCTTTCTGTGACGCGACTCGGTAGGATAGCTGCGCGGATTTCATTCTAACGTGGGAGCGATTGATTAGATAATCAAGAAATCGTGGCGTTGTCTGATACATGATAGCATTTTGTGACAGCGGAATAAAATGAATGAAGCTGTTGAAGGTTACCAGGTTTACTTTCTGTACCGAGTGGACAAAGCGGGTGGGGTATCTGTTTCAAAGTGGAGGAAACTAAACCTGTGACCACTGTATGTAAGGCACGGCGGTAGTGTCAATTTTATCCTTGTGCTTCAACTTGTTTAATCAGCTTATTAATCACTACTGTCGGTCAGCTGTCATATCCCTTATTACCCAGTGAGTTACAATGAAAGATTTAAACCACATTCGAAAAACACTATGAAAGATATTGTGGGCAAACGTTTACGTAATTACCAGTTTATTGATCCTGCCTTTGAAGAGTAGAAGACCGTAGGTGTGTGAGATCGCCGCGGAAAACACCAAACCAGAAGAGAGAATTACGTCTTGTTACAAGTCTGCAGCTTCATGTTATCAGGTTGAGTGGGTAAAAGTCACCAGAAGAGGGACTGCCGGTGCAAGTACTGAATCTTGGGGAACGCCAGAGTTCAGAGGGAATAACTGAAATAGAATCTTATCAACTCGGATTGAGGAAGCCGCACTACTCAGTATATCAAGCGTGGCATATTCCATTTGTAAATTATTACTCAAACATTCAGACTTTCCGTCTTCTGACTCCGACACGGGTGCTTGATTGAAGATCTCGGGACTAGCAGTGCTAGTGGTCATCTTGCTGAGTGCTATCAACTGTGGTGCTCATGAAGACACTTTGTACACCCACTTGGTTTGCTGGAATTCTGTGTCCTCAACTGGGTGTTGGTCTCATTTTTTTTCCAAATTTCCCTTCATTGGTTGACCAAATGGGTGGATGAGTAATAGCAACCGGAATCACTGCTCGGGAGTACGAGGTCTGTAGTTGTAAAAGTGAATAAACACGCTTAGTGGTGGTGACGTGGTTTAGTCGGCAGCCATCCGTTGCCTGATAGTTTTTGATAACCGATTTTTACATAATCTGGCCCAGGTGGGATGAGGTGAGCGGGTTGGTCACCTAGAGGTCGTCGGGTGTTTAGGAATGCATCGAACACGAACCCTCTATCGCATCAAATTCGGCGCAATAGACTCCGTTGTTTAGGTCGCGTTTTGCTTATGTCCAAAAGTGGCCTACCACACCGCGCCTTATTTACACTGGTCGCTGCAGACAGTAGAAAACCACTTAGAGGTCAACAGATGACATGGAGACGAGGTATGTAGAAATGCACAAAGCGATAAGATAGAGTAGGTGCTTTTCATCTTCCGGTTTTGGGGCCAACAGACTCCGTAACTGAGTGGTTGGAGACACTGAAGGTCATTGCAGCAGACTGACAGCAGTGGCGATCTTGCTGTCACTTGTTATCAGAGCAGAATGCTTAGAAACGTGTATGCACAATTGACTTATTTACTGTGTTAACCATGGAGGTTCGCTTTTCCCCTGTCCCCCCAAATACGCCCAATCCGTCTCTTCCTTCCCTATCCTCACTTTATATGCACTGAGTTTGTAAGCGATTAGTGAATTGCGCTTCACTTTAGTCCGCTGTACGATGACGATAATGTTGTAGGTGGTGATGAGGCTGATGAAAATTTTACGCCTTTCCCCAGCTTTGCATTTTAGTCTCACCAGACGAGCATTGTGGCGTAGGCAGCGGTGTTCGAGCACTGATACTCTATCTTTATCCTGTTCCCTTACTGGCCAAATCTGCATCGCGAAGCAGCACTGGCCTAACTGCTACAATGTGTCTTCATCTCTTCACCGACTGTCGCATGTCGCTAAGGCACCAGAGGTGTCCACTTTATGCGTACCGGCACTTCATCCGTTATGCGCCCGCCAGTTGAGATACAACTGCCCAGAATGCACAATGTCTTCCTCCTGTATTACTTCCCCAGTTAGAGTGAGGTTGGTAGCTCGACCAGCTGAGTATTGTAGCTAGATTTTGCATCTGGAAGATGTAAGCCGCCTACCGAACATGGCTACACTAGCATTCAAACTATCCAGAAAAGCTTGCAGTTTACCTGGGTCTTCTCTTGACAGTGCGAAGTCGTCTGCAGACTCCACATCAAACTGTATGTTACCAGGGAACATCGATGCGATTATCGTCGTATGAGGATTGGGCTATCTCCAGAACCATATCTATTACGAGGTTGAGTAGAAAGAGAGGGAGGGAACCTGACAGATGCCGCTTTTCTTGGTCAACTCAGGCGAAACTGTCATAATCTGGGCTTTGGCTGCTAGTATAAAAGGATTGTGATTTGGAAATAAAGTTCTGGAACAACCTTGAGGAAGAGACAGAGCCAGAGTATAGACCGGTGGACTGAGTTGCATGTCGCTTTCTGGTTGAGGAACATAGAAATGGTGGGTCTACGTAAGAGAACAGTGAGAACGTTGTCACTGGAACCTCGACCGGATCCAAAACCCGCCTGATTCTCACATGCGCACCGTTCCCATGCAGTGGAAAACCGACCGAGTTTTATGCCAGTGTCAATTTTAGAGGTGATGTTGACTAAACATTCCTGTATGATTTTCTGTCTCCTCTTTTGTAAGTTGATAAACTGAGTACTTAACACCATACAGCTGGGGTTTGTTACCCCTTCCATTTTGAGCCCTGGAGTTTCTTCAACTCTAGGACCAGGGCTGAACCTTCTTAAAAACCGAAAGTAATCTTGTGGTTTGATGAACTTCAACGGCCTAATCGCCAAAAAGAAACCACTGTAAACGTTACTCATCCATTTGCTTGACTTGCAGTTCGGATAAACAGAAGAATGAGTTCTGTTTACAGCTGATCAAATATGTATATATTTCAAACTTGTCTGAGGACAGACTGTGCCATGCTAAGTAAGCTTTCGTGGATGGGTAACGCATAACCATGGGAATTTCATAGAAACCAACGTTTCTGTAGGAGTGATTCCTTGCAAAGAACTTCCACACTGATTTTCCAACTGCCTAACTTCTGTAAAAGTTTTTATTAAGTGAGTTTTTCTTCTGAGGAGGATAAAAATTTGTAAATTCATTCATTGCATTTCATCTCACTCTTGGTGATGAGCCGTTTAGATTGACAGCCTGAAGGTACCAACCGAAATGTTGGCTTGGTGAAGAAAGATTTACGGGTGTAGAAGCCTATTTGAAATGAACTTACATGTAGCTCAAGGACTGCCGCCTACCTAAAATCCAATTCATGTATGAGTAAAAAGCAGGAAAAAGTTTCTGAGTTGCTCCTTTCATACAGAACTTCATGTCGCAATGCAAACTAACTTCTGCACAAACCAATCGCATCACGTGTTAAATCAAAGGGCTTTGGAATGAGCGGTGTGATTCACTGTCTGATTTTCTAAAATACTGAAGGTACCTCAACCGTTGATCACGTATTGATACGTACGCCTTAGTTTAGTGAAGGTAACTAAATAAATCTAATTTCAAACAATTTGCTTCAATGCTCACGCGTGTTGCGTGCTGAAAGCAAACACCCTAAGTTGAGAGTTTTATTGTGGAAGAATGTCTTTTATGTTGTTTACAAAACCGTCATATAGATATAATCTTAGTGATATTTGTCGTAAATGTTTATAATTAATTCACTTCTTTTGAGCTTTCAGCAGCGCATACAAGTCACCCTTGGATAAGATAAATCATGTCCTACGTCTTTCCCTTTAACTGGGCTTCGTGTTTTTCGACCGTTCGGTATTGTCGATGTTTCTCAAGTACGGGGTTATTTCAATCACCGTGCTCGTTTAGTACCATGAAAAATTTTCGATGTCTGCTTGTCAACTTAGAGGTACTACGAGGTACCACTCTTTCTCTGTTTCTCTTTTCACTATCCTATTCCTTCTGCATTTGTTGGTTGTAAATGTTCCGACAATGTAGTACTTGGCCGTAAACCTTTATAGTGTTATAGTAGCATGCATGAGAAACCAGAACGAGAAAGACCCAAACATTTATTCGACATACAACGTACGTATGAAAGCTGGAAAGGGAGAGGAGAGAGCAGTCAGAAAAGCGATATACAAAGTATTGTGTTATTCTCTCCAACTAGCAGTTGAAGACTGGGTTTACAACGAATAAAGGTGTGATGAATGTGATGTATGTTTGCCAAAAATAAGGTCGTTTGAGAATGTTCGCTAAGCATCTCTGTTTGGTAAACAATATGGTCGCACACGGTTTTGCTGTCGTATGAGGGTATCTAAATTATCGGAGAAACCTGATGTGTCGGTAGTGTCATGTGTGGATGTTTTACTGGATAAGTTGGTAACGTCAGTGTCGGGTATGTTCACCAAAGATTTTTCAGTGTTGTTTACTTCGAAGTTTGGAGTTGTCATATGTTCATCTGAAGAGTTCGTGGCCTCTACGCCCTTTGGTGCTAACTGTCGAATGGGCACAGTATTCTCTCTGCCGTTCCGGAATCGAACGTGTGCATAAAGTGGGTTACATTGCAGAAATTCAACTTTTACAAGAGGATCGTATTTGGAAGCCCTGATATTCTTTTTCAAAAGGACACTGCCAGGAGTCATGATCCAAGTAGGCAGCAATGTACCGGAAGTTGAACGTTGTTATGGCGGAGGAATCGCTCATGTGCTGTTTCATTTGTCGCCGTGCACAGCAACGAGCGAAATGAGTGGAGCGCGTCCAATAACACTTGTTCCCAGTTCTCGATCGGGAGTTTCTTGGATTTTAGGGCGAGCAGAATGATTTTCCACAAAGTCCCGTTTAGTCGTTCGACTTGGCCGTTTCCCTGAGGGTTGTACAGAGTCGTTCTGCTCATGGCAACACCTTTCTGAAGGAGAAAGCATCGTACTTCCTCCGACATGAAGGAAGTGCCTCTGTCTGAATGTATGTAAGGAGGCATTCCGAACAAAGAGAACAGTTGGCACGAACAACAGATAACAGTGCGGCTGGTTAGATCCGCACAGGCGAACGCAAAAGGGAACCTCGAGCATTCGTCAGTGACCGTTAGGCGGTACTGATTCCGGGTGGAGCCGGGCAATGGACCCTTAAAATCGATTGAGACTCTTTCGAGCGGCTGTGTAGCTTTAATTACATGACCTCCGAAGGTGCGCTGGAACCGAGGCTTTAGCTTTGAACAGATCTCGCAATTGGTTGTTACATTGCATACCTCCTCGATCGAGAATGGCATATTGCGAGCTCTTACGAAATGCATCATACGAGAGACCCTTGGGGTCTAGCGTGCTGAAAATGCTGTATTTAGCAATGTTTTCTATCATATCGTCGATTCTGGGAATGGGATATGCGTCCAGGCTGTTGAACTTGTTGATTGTTTGGCTATAATCCATCACTGTTCTCCGTTTGTGGTTCTCATTACTGACCACAAGCACTTGAGCGCGCCACGGCGAGTTGGAAGCTTCAGTGATACCATCAGACAGGAGTCGATTTATTTCCTCGCCTGTGAATGTCTGATCTTCCCTGCTGTAGCGTTGGGATTGTGTGGCGAAAGGCGTACAATATATAGACAGATTCTGAAAAAGTGGCGGGGACACGATGGAAGCAGGCCTGAGTGAGCAGACCGTAAACGGAATCTCCTCTTCGCCAAATGATATATGTACGCTCTTGTGAAGGCTGAGGAAGACATGTCCGAGGAGAACATCCGTACATAGATCACGCAGTATAGATAGTTTGAAACGTTCGTAAACACGGTTTTTGTGTGACGGAGATAAAGCAGTGCTCTTTTGTGCTGCTTGATAGAGGACTTGAGGCCATTGTGGTAGTTTCTCTGGATGAGAGAGTACCTTCCACTTTTTGGTGAGTACTAGGCCCTCGGAAACATAGCTTGCTGAGCTCCCGGTGTCGACCAGAGCACGACAAAGGATTCCATTGACCTCGAGATCCACGACAGGTTTTGAGAGACATGTAGGAGAGTTGGCCGCGGTAGTCGCCCATATAGATGGGCAAGCG
>UZAN01053981.1:4092-15972 GCA_900618425.1 Echinostoma caproni
GATTTTCACTGAAGCGAAGTCAAACTGATGTCCTTCTTGATCTTCGTGGATGGAAATCAAAGATAGTGCGTCATGTCTCCTGACTGCCGCTTGCTGTTTACGGATCCTTGTTGACAGTTTTCTCCCAGTTTGTCCGATATAGTGTTTTGGGCAGTTCTTACAGTTTATTTTGTAGGTAACACTGCTCTTGTCCTTCTCCATTGTTCTCTCCTTTGGTTTTGACAGAAGTCTCCTTAGACAGGCGGTAGGTTTGTGGGCGACTTGGAGTCCATATGACCTGAGCCGTCTTGTCGTCATTTCCGAGATGTCCTTGATGTACGGTAGGGTCGTTCTTGTTCCCGATTCTCCGTCTGTTGTTTCTTTCTTTCTTTAAGTTGATGAAGTTACGGGTGTAGCCATCACGAGCAAATACTCTGAGGTGTTTGAGAAGAGTGCTCAGTCGCAATGGGATCAAAGGTTACTCATTGAAAATTGCATTCAACGCGGTTAACTCTCCCTTCATGGTTGAGAAAAGCTATCATGCATAGGTCACTGTGTCACAGAAATAAGCAAACAGTCGCACCATGTCAGGGACCAGTCTTGTCGTGATGATCAATAAGAACAGTCTGTTCAACGAACCACATCGGCTACGCTCAACCTGATCCGTCTATCTCTTTTCTAAAACCATTTGAATTCTCTTGTTTCCTCCGGTCATTTCAATTGGCTAAGAATCGATCGGAAGGTGTCAGCTTTCATGACTCATGCACAATGTTTGTACTCGACACAAATAATCCTGTGACTGTCTGTTCTTTTTGACGTGCTATTGGTATATCAGACTATATCAGCAGTTACAAATTTGGGGCCAAAATGCATTTTTTGAGCACGTCGTACTCGTTCGGGACTGATACACTCAAGATGATTACTTCATTGGGATTCGACTGGATCGGTTCAGTGTGTTGAAATTTGCTTATCGCAGAAAAACAAAAAACCTGAAGGAGCAATGCCCCTCCCCCGCGGAGCAGGTAATGCTGGAGCCAGATTCCCCTGATGACCAAATGCTCACAGTCGGTAGACATCGTTTTTTTTTTACAAAGGGGGGGGGGAGAATTTCGGTGTGGTTTCAAACAAAATGTGACTGTTTGCCCACGGACATTTGTTTGCTTCTGTTTTTTTAACCCGATCAGATTGATTGACACCCAGTTTTTAATAAGTTTTCCACCAGTTTCCTTTTCTTTTAAATTTGATTCAGGCTATTCCGATTTGCAACTGGACTCATTGCGCACCCGGTTGTACGCAAACTGTTTGGACAATGTGGTGTACGAGTATGATCTTCGGCGAAACTCCACCAGTCCGAGTAAGCTACTCCTTTCTCGTATCTCTGAAGTTGAAAGGTCGTGTGTATTGTGCCACCGTTCGTTCAGTTCTGCTTTATGCTTGTGAAACCTTGAATTTGCGAGTATAATATATCCATCGACTAGAATTTTTTGATTATCGGCGTTTACTTAGTAGTGAACGTAGGATGGAGCAAACGGGTTAGTAGTCCGGAGGTTAGCCGTCGGGTGTTTGGAAGTTTATCAGTTGTTAATCTGCTAGCACGGATTAGCAGACTTCATCGGCTGAGGCACGTTTTGCGTATGCCCAGCTGTCGTCTACCGCACTGCGATTTATTCGGCGTAGCCTCTCCGGGCTGGAGGAGACCACGTGGAGCTCAACAGATGACGTGGAGACGAGGCATGAAGAGATGCACAGAACCATTCGGTACAGTAGGTGTCTCTCGCATTCCAGATTGGGGTTCAAAATACTCCACAACCGGTTGGTTGGAGTCATTGAAGGATATGGCAGCGAACCGACAGCGGTGGCGTTCTTGTTGTCATTTCTTATCAGGCCAGAATGCTTGAAACGGTTTGTGTACAGAGTTCGATATGCACTCGCTGTGTGTTGATCACAGAGTTTCTTTTTCTTCCCCCCTCTCAAATTAGGTCTAATCCCTGTCCGCTTTAGATATTACCACCAACCTGATATGCATTGCGAGTTTGGCAGCGATCAGTGAAGTTCGCCTCACTTTTTTCTCCGACGTTTTTCATCAGATGGACTGGATTTCCGTCTACTTTACTACATTAAGACAAGACCTATTAATGAAAGAAAATCGGTCCGGTAATCGTGAGAGTTTATCTTCAATAGGAGAGAAAATGCTAGGACTGAAACTAAACACAATGATTTTATCTTTTTTCTTGAATGTTCCCCAAAACATGCATCTATATGTGCAACAAAAATCTAATCCAGGGTCAAGTTTCGTTATAAGCTTGTGCATCTTACCAAAAGTGTTAGCTAAATACATCATTCATTTTCACCCGAGAAGCGGGCCGAAATTGCATTAGGTAAATTGAAAACCATAAAGACTTGTTTAGATGAACGAAACTCGGGATTTGTATTCTGCTTGCAAAGATCGGAACCAGTCTATTTTCACCTAACACAGTTCGTGGGTGTTCATTTTCATCTAAGTTTCTTTGAAATTTGCTGAATGCGAAATGGTGATCTACTAGCATGAGCTAGTTTTCATGTTCTGAGTTCCTTGTGTGCTATCCACAAGTTTCACTTTGACTTTCTTTCGCCTAGTTTTCGCGTATACCGGGCATCAAACAGATTCATTCTACATCAAATTGGACGTCAGTCCGGATGATCGATACATCATCTGTGGCAGTTCAGACCGACGCGCACACATCTATGCAGTCGGTCAACGACGCCAGTGCCCAGTCGTCCTCTCCGGACACAACGGAGAGGTTAGCGTTCCCCGTTGGTGCCGATCTGACCCTACTCGAATCGTCACTTTGTCAGACGATTCTCGGGCCTTTGTGTGGAACATGTATCCTGCACGTCGGTGTATCCTTCCTCAACCGGGTGAACTGGCCGGTACGTCTGTTCTTTATCTATGTGATTTTATTTTCGTGAAACGCACACTCCCGGGTTGGTGTTTAAATTGTGTAAAAATGATTGAGATTTAGCCTGCATATAGTTTGTTTATTGGTCTAAAGTCTGCCGAACATTCATCACACGAAGGATGCTCGTAGACGTCAGTACAGATGCTTACTTTCATTGTTCTTCTGCCGGAAGACTTCTTCCACCTACTACCTACCATCAGCTAATGATGAACTGACGGAAAAAGATACACCGTAGTATGAATGACTAAATAAATACCACATCAACGGTCGACAATTAAACTCTTCCTTAGTCCTTGTCGCCTGCCTTTCGGACAAACAATGCCAAATAAATCATTTGCGTTAATGCGCCTGTTGCGCAACTAAATCCTCAGTTATTTAGCTATCGTTTATGGTCCCAAAATGATCCGTTCAGTTTGTCAGAAGCTTTTAGGAGCTCAAAACTCAAACATGCTCAGGTTCACAACATCGGCTCAATGTGCTTATGAATTTTATTTTCATCTATGTAAGTTTCGTACGTGATTGTTGGATGATAGTAGTACACTTGCCTTCGTCGCTGCCACCGGCGTGTTTTAGACCCTATGGTCCGAGGTTCAAGCCCGGCTACCGCCAGCCACCTTTGGCAGTAGGCAGCTTTGCTGTCATCCGGTTCAACACCATGCCTAACCTAGTGGGGCCTTATGTGGTCCGCCGCTCAAAGTCGCGGGGTTTAGGTTACCGGTTCCCATCATCGAATAGCATATCTTCTTGACTATGGAGCTTTCTCGTCTGCTGTTCATGTAATGAAAAAGAAAACAACGAGCCCTCTCTGTGTAACTCATCAGTTGTGCATTCTATGTTTGCCTCCCGCGTTTCCAGTCACGAACCTTCAGGTTGTGCTTGAAAACCCCTACCTCCGGACCACCTGGTCATTGGTGAACACCCGTAGCTCATGATTATTTTTGTTTGATATCTTAGAATGTGCTTGGTCTGTAAGTGTTGTCCTACTTATACCCCGAGATACTACGGATTCACTGGATAATGTTCCACCTAATCATTGCCATCAAATAAAGGCTATGCTGTTATTCCTCATAAACCCGACAAACTGCTGTTTCATCATGGGACTATTTTTATATTTACTGCTGTCCCCACCCTTTTCTAGGTTTGGCGGAACGCCTGTCTCCGTCCGAAGGTCTTATGAGTCCCGGTGAACAGGAGCGACGCATTGTCCAATCTCCTCGATCCACACCGAATCGTTCAGCACAGCATGCTGTAGCGAGCGCTTTGGCAACAACTACCTCACCATCTGCTGCTTCCGCCAGACGCCGCCAATCCAACATTCGGTGCTTCCTGAGCGCGATTTCTCCACCCTGTTCATCACAACAAAATGGTTCGAAGCAGATAGCGGTTGCATCATCTGTCCCTCCAGTACTGTGTTCCGGTCCTGCCGGTCGGCGCAATGCGGCCACCCTTACCGAAACTTTGGGTGGGGTAGTTCAGAGATTTCCCGGTCTTTCTGTCGGCCCCACAACAACAACCACAGGGAATTCTACACCACCCCTTGGTTGCTACTCCCCCGCTGTGACTGTACGGAGCCCGTCGACACCGAATTCGGCAAGGCATCGCCGGCTACTCAGTCCAGATCGATTCTACTCGGATGCCTCTGATATTGGTGAGTGCGAAAGTTTGAGAGCTGAAACAACAATGGTTCACTACAATCAGTTGCATTTTCGGTCCTTTCTAGCTTTCTTGTGATTCAACAGTAGAGACTCCAATATTTTTTTTTACCTCCAAGGTAAGATCTTGTTTGTTTTTCTCATTGGGTTCGTCTCACTTTTCTGTATTGGTTTTTTCTAGAACAGCTAGCGTACAGCTCTCAAATTGTTTGAACCGTTATTTTGCGATTGTAACTACACGCTAACAACCCATATTCCGTTTACAATACTCCATCAGAAAACGTCAGCCCCAATGTTCCTCTTCCGGTTCCAATCCAAGCGAGTCTGCCGTTAGATTGTGTGGACGGCCCGTTGGGTCTTACCCGATCTCCTATCCTGTGCTGTAGCACGAATGCGCGCACCTTTCCTAGCACTCCGGAAACACCTCCGTCCGCCCCGTGTATCCGACGGACACCGTTGGGTTTACATCAAGCTCTGTTCCATACTCCTCCATCTCCTTCTCCTCAGCCGGTATGTCAATCGGATGCCACTCGGTTTACCATGTCAACGCCTATGCCCTTTTTTGTTTTCACCTTTTCCCCGCAAACTACCATGTTCGGATTCGGTTAACTTTTTCATGATTGTTTCATGATTGTCGTTGATCGACGGACTTTCGGCGTGGAATTGACTTCGTTGGTTGAATGCCTGATGATCTATCCGTTTTAAATCTATGCCCCCTCCCCCATAGAGCTCAGTTCAGCAATGATATCAAAATCATTAAGTACACACACACAAATCTAATTGTTATTTTCGTTAACTATTCTTTGTTTCATATAAGTTGTAATCGTGGAAACACAGCAGTGTCGGTGCGGGGGAAAATAATCCGACGTTTCGGTTACCGCGGGTAACCTTCATCAAGGTGATTTTACAATCAAATGAGTTAGGAAGAGTTTGCCAGCTAAATTCTCACGCACTGTGCGTGTGCGTTTGTGTGTTAGTCTGTTCCCGTGTCTGTGTGAACCTCAACGATCCGGATCGGGAGTTGGGCTCATCCTTTTGCAATGTTTTTCTGTCGGATCGGGGTTATCTGAGGTCAACTCAGCATTAGGACAAGTGCTGGCAAGTGACGTTAACGCTGTTCAGATGCTCGAAACCCCTGCCCCGTCTTTCGGTTCACACAACAAGGATGGGCACTAGTTGACAAAGCCTCGGTGTAAAGGCGCTCAGTGTTTGAAAACTTCGTTGGAGAATTTTCGTGTTCTCATAGTCGATACGGTGTCCCTCGGTAATGACATGAAGTGCGATTGCTGAAGCTCGTTCGAGTTTGTTGAACTGCGCGGTATCAGCTGGTCTCGATTTTTTTTCGGTGATTCTCACTCTAAGTGTTTGCATGTTTGTCCAATATAGTCTGCAGGTTAATCCCTGCAACTGATCTTGTAAATGCAGTTGCTCTGGTCCTGCATCTGAATTGGATCTTTGACTTTGGACAGCTTGTGTTGAAGTGTGTTTTCTATCCGGAAGAAAACCCGCATGTTGTAACTACTGACGATATTTCTGATTGCCACAGATATTCCCGATCTGTAGGTTATACCAGTGGATGCCAGCCAGTCTATTAAACCCTTGCTTTCCGTGGTTGTTTTAGGTTTGGTAAGCTCGTGTCGTACAAACCGCTGTGGGTGGTTGTTGTCCTGGAGTCCCCGGTTTAAGCGTCGCATTTCATCTTTGCGTCTTGCTTCTTTGTGGCAGACATTTTCAACCCTGCTTGCTAGTGACGAGATACCTGCACGTTTTATGCATTGTGGATGTGCAGAATTAAAATTCGAATATCTGTCCGAGTGGATTTTTACGATAAATACAACTTATATAAAAAATCACATGTCGCGTCGGTTTTTCGTTACACTCCGAACGTCGTTCGGATCTGACATTATGTATTCTTTGTTTGTAACCAACTTCGTCGTTTTGATTTTGTTGTTGTGGTTGTTATTTTGGCACGATGCTTCTTCCAAAACATGTATGTAAATTACATATTTGTTAGTATTGTTGGGGGTATTCGTCGTAATGGTCATGAGGCGTGTCACTGTAACATCAAACATTGGACAAGAAGGGGGGCGGGCGGTTTCAGTCATGCCCCCTGTTATGTTGGCTTAGACTTGCCTAAGTTTGAGTTGCTTCTATTCCGTAATCATTGGGTGGTATATTTTAGAGTTATTCGCCTATTCCAGGTACAGGTTTTGTTGAAAGTTATGAATTACTGCCAACATCCATTGATTCGCCTAACTACTACAAGGGCGAGATGCCAGAGCCAATAGAATAATGTGTTATACTCCCCCTTCTGAGTCTTGGCTCTCAGCAACTTGAATCGTTTTGGGCCAATCGTTTCTCTGAGCCTCGTTTTTCCCCAACCCGACCGAAAGAAAATAGTCGCAGTGCTGATCTGTACCCGATCAATGGAGTAACTATTTTTGGTCATCTTGTAGACTTCTCACAAAGATGCACTAAGTCATAAAACATTTTCAATACGAAACACGATTTATTTCACTGAACTTTTGCTTCTACACCTAGCGCTTGGAAAACCAGTCGCGTTCTTCCGTGATCCCAAGAAAGCGGCCAAGTTTGTATTTGGATTCGGCTGCGGAATCGAGGATCGCAGATCCCAAATCACTTTGCAAACGACGTCGTCTGACTGTGTACGAGTCGGTCGAACGACGCAGTCCTTCTCAAATTTCACATTCGCCGAGCACACCGACTGTGAGTTGAATTTATCCTGTTGATCTCATGTGTCAGTGAACAGAGTATTGCATTTTTGCTATGTAGAAATTTTCGCATCTCTTGAATTGTCGCGTAGTTCGTTCTTCATAGCGAATTAGTTGTGCTCGCATAACGATAACCGCGTCCGACCCTAAATTATTTCTCGCATAGCGTTTTCGTTCAGCTTTTTCAACTAAACTGTACTCCAATTCGACTCGTTCGTTGAAGAGTACAGATCGGCTGCACATAGACTGAATTTTCAGGAGAGTTTCTTTCAACCAAGGTCACCAGTCTAACCCGTTTTTTATACGAGGCTGCGCCCCCCTCCCCCCCCCCCCGATTTCGCACGACGAATTTCGACATTCAGGGTTACAGTTTGGTGATGCATGCTAGCAGTTTAATTAAACTCGGAGATTCATGCACTTCTATTTGCTGAATAGATTTCCTTTCTAGCTCCGTTGGATAAGACGGTAAATTTCATTTCTCGTTTTCCCAAGTCGTACGCTATCTGGTCGAGGTTTTAAGACCTCAGTTACTCTCTATCTGGTTTGGTCCGTTGGTAGAGCGATTTGCCGTTGGTATGACTGGTTTTACACGCCTCTGCCTCTTGGCGTCACAGGTTAGATTTTGTTGCATGGTGGTGGAACATGTTTCAAGGGACACCACAGCCTGTCAGTTCAAAGGGATCATCATTATCATCATCGTACAACGAAATACTGAGAAGCGAACTTCACTGATCGCTGCCAAACTCGCAATGCGTATGCATTGGGGTTTGATGGACGGGTCTTGTTAGGGTGTCCAGCCACTAAACAGGAAAACGATTAAGGTTCTCAACCAAAACTTTAGTTCCGACAAGAACCAAGCTTGAAGGTAGCGGGTGAAGCAAAGTGGAAGCCCACTAACTTGGATCAATTATTCCTCCATTATTTTTACCGACTGAAACGCAAATTCCAACCGAACCACCAACCTAGAGGACCAGGAGATTGGAATTCGTTCGATATCTACCCTTCGAGCTTCCAGTCCTGATTAGATCTACGGCTTGACAAAGGCCATTTTGTGGAGCTCGTTGGGTCATAGAGGTGCATAAGCCATCACATCACGTCAAGGTGTAGTCTGGTCGTGATTGCCATTACAGCTTGTTTTACAGTGCTGTTTGGTCTTGAGTTTCTTACACTAGCCTAATCAATACAACAATGCTGAACGAATGGATAACGATTAGACCGACAAAAAGGTTACAAAATTGATCGCTAAATATACTATTTTCTGACCTCTGTCACCTTGGATTTTTCAAAAATGTTTTGTCTGGTTTCCTGCATCTCATATGTAAAGCGTGCGCTTATTGACTATATTATCCTTGTTATTGATGTGATTCGTTTTCATCTCCAACTGCTTGAAGGAGCTTGTCTGTGCGCACAGCTGAACTGGATGTGTTCGGGCGGTGGGTGGGTGTTTAGTAATCACTTCACCACTTCCCTCCTAAGACTTTGCCCACAGTGTCAGAGTTTTGAATCGAAGGCTCCGTTCAGGGTTCGTCGATGTGGGCTAGCGCGAAGTATGTCGTGCTCAAAAATCGTGGGTACCCAGTTGGCAAACCCTCTTTCTCATGTGTTCAGTCCCTCTTCTCACTCCCAAGTCTTAGGAGATGCCTCCTGTTTTCGCCACCCATGGGATATCACTCAACATTCAACTAATGAGGCCAACCACTCAGAGGCTATCAAAGTTTTGAGATCAAAATCTCCTTTTCACTTAGCCGCATTTAATGTCCGCGCACTCTACCAGAGCGGTCAACAAGGTGCTTTTGCTAGAGCCCTTGAAGTATTCTAATTTCGATACGTGCTGTGTCTCCAAAACACGCATACAACGCCCTACTTCACTCATGTTGCGTTATCCAGATCCAAATTAATCCTCACGCTTCACTCTGCGTGTCAGGCGACTTGTCATCTGAAGCTCTCAGTGTTGCTGGTGTCGGGATTGCGCTGAGTATCAAAGCCGAGCGTTCGCTTCTCGTCTGGATCCCGATTAGTAGCTGATTCTGCACTGTCCATCTGGTTAACATCTATAGAACGAAGCGTCCATGCCTATTCGTCGTATCGGTGTATGTAGCGACTGGTTGCAGTTCGCCAGAAATGAAGGATGAATTCTATCGTTCTCAACTGCTCCAAGGTGCGCGGTCAACGGATATCGTGGTAGTTGCTGGAGACGTATGTGCTTAGCCAGACTGCCTGGACGAATCAGAGAGGCTACTTGGTGGTTCACATGCAATCTCAGCTAACCGGACTGACAATAGAGAACGTTTACTCCAACTTCGCGCTGACCACGGACGGTTCCTGCCAAACACGAACTCGCACAAGAAACGACATCGCTTCACATGGAGATCGCTAACTTCTTCACAGCGCTGGACTCAAATCGACCACATTGCCATCAGCCACCATTGGTGAGGATCCATTGAAGATTGCCCCTCTTACTGGTCAACCCCCGTGGACGTGTACCATGCTTTGCTACAAGCGAGGTTCTCCTTACGCCTGGTAAACAAAGCAGAAAAGCCACCGAAAACGGATGCCCACAATATAGTATCAGCAACGGTTGCAAATCGGCCTTGAAAGCGGAAATATCTGATCGCCTCTCAGCTCAACCATCAGTGGACACTGGACGACAATCAAAGAAGCGATCCAAATGCCAAACGAACAAACGGCGGGTTCTGGTGCACGATCAATGCAAAAGCGATGGATTTCCTTTACCTTCGTTGCCCTTCTAGACACTCGCAATGCTATTCCTTCTGATGCAAAATACGACAAAACGCGCAAGTCCCTCAAACGCCAGCTCATCAAGAGTCTGAGAAATGAACGCGAGAAGTGTAGAGAGATGGAGAAGACTGCGGTTATCGGTAATAGTCGTAATCTTTTTCATTTAATTAGGAGTACAGGACCAAGGAAAGTGGGCGTAAGTGAGGTAATTAAGTAGTCCAACGGCACACTGATTCAAATTCGGGAACGCCGTCTTGAACGTTAGGCAGCGCATTTTAAGGTGCAGTTCTGCTGGCTGTTGATAAGATCTATCTATACTGGGTAAATACTGCCATTCGACATCAGTCCTCCATCCGAAATTGAGGTTACCGGAGATATAAGCTATATCAAAAGTATAAGGCTTGCGGCCCCGACGGGCTGTCCCCATCGGCTTTTAAGGATAGAGGTTCAGCCTTCGTCTTGAGCTAATGAAACTCCTGTAAGAGAGAGAAGAGGTTCCAACAGAATGGTGTGAATCGGTGATCATAACGATTTACAAGAAATCTGACAGATCCTCTTGTGAAAACCACAGAGGAATTAGTTTGATCAACATCATCTTTATCATACTCCGAAGGGTGGTAACATAGATTGGGCGTTGCCGAAATCAGACAACGGATTGTCAAAAACAAGGTGCGGATTCTCGAAACCAAAGTTGTTCAAACCGAAACAGATCCCNACCGCATTTCGTCTAAGGCGTGTGAAGTCTTAGGAGTTCCGTTCAGCTACAGTTTCAACAACCAATAGATGAACACTGTCGTGCGCCGGTTTTGGTTATTGAAACTGTAACTGAACGCTCGAGGCGAAATATGGTTCGTCTGAGTTATGGGATGNCGGATTGAACAACTTTGGTTTCGAGAACCCGTACCTTGTTTTTGACAATCCGTTGTCTGGTTTCGGCAACGCCCAATTTGTTAGCGTTTTTCGGTTGAAAAGACATACAATTTTGGTCTCCCATTCTGCACTACTCATGAGTACCCAAATGCAGATAACGAACATCTACTTTTTCCACCATCATTATAATCTATGGTCAATGGAACATTGACAAACGTCCTTCCAAATGGGAATCATCAAGCAAGTGTACGCTGAACCGCAACAGTCCATCAACAATAAGATTATTTATCTTATTGTTTTTTACTGGAATCGGTCCTGGCTTCGACTTGACAAAAAATGAGAACTTCAATTTACCAGAGCAAATCGCACTCAATTCTTCATATAGTGGAGTACAGAACTGTGCCCACACTTTCCAAATACTACAAGAGTCAATCCTACTACCTGAACTTCGTGCACGAAGCTCAGTTACTCGTTACTAGCTCTCACGGCTGCACACGTTGGATGATCTCTGTTCAGGCTCGGATTGAGGCATTTAGTACAGCATGATTGTGAAAAATCATCAAGGTGTTTCATAGGCTGGTTGTATGTGGAGAACTGAGAATCTAGCTTTTTAGATATCATCACGACGAGACTGCACCATCACGACGAGATTACACCTTGACGTGGTGTCATGGCTTGTGCACCTCTATGATCCAATGGCTTTTACCGAGCCAAAGATCTAATCATGCTTGGAGGGTCAATGGGTAGAGGTCAGACGAAATCCAGTCTCCTGGTCCTCCAGGTTGGGGGTTCGAATTGAGTCAATGCCTCAGTCGATAAAACGTGTTGGAGGAATAATTTATCGGAATTAATGAGCCTCCAATCCGCCTTAACCGCTGCTTTGCGGTGAGATTTTTGTCAAAACGAAAGGCTTTGGTTGAGAACCCTAATCGTTCTCCTGCTTAGTGGCTGGCCAACCTAGCAGTACCC
>UZAN01053982.1:0-12733 GCA_900618425.1 Echinostoma caproni
ATACTCGATCGTTGAGGTAAATTGTGTTTGGTTATCGTAGATAGTGTTAGCTATCTAAAGCAGGGACGAGTAGAAAACGTGAAGAACTGCAATCTAGATTACCCTTTGTGGTAGTGGTCATCACATGTGCTTGCTACTGAACGAACTCTGGACGCTCAATTGGTCTTGGTCATCTCCTGTCCGGCGTACACTGAACTGGACCGAACTGAATCACTTGCAGAATTTACTCTATTTGTTGTTTCAGCCTCGAAGGATAAACCGAGTTGATGGATGCACGTAGTTAAAGAAGTTTATCACCTAATACTGAGTTATGTAGACTGAGTTGAGTTGACCTGATTTTGTTTAAGTCTATCAATTAAAGAGCAACTCTCCACCGGACGGCATTGTGAAGCGCGACGCCCAAAAGGGGTCTTCTGGCTTTACGAAGGCTCAATGTTTTGCTGCAGAAGTGAAGAGTACAAGGAGCAAAATCGGATTAATAAGGAAATCGAAAAGCAGTTAAAACGAGATANAGATAAAAAGGATGCACGAAGAGAGTTCAAATTACTCCTTTTGGGTATGTTCGTTAATGTGATGCAGTCATTTCTTACCGATTTGTAAAATTCACAAGTAATTGATTGTTATTTGTGGTCATTATGAATTTTCTTCTGATGAAAAACTCGCTTGCCATTCCGTGAATACTTTTAGTTAGCCGTCGATCCGATGGTTTGCTATGTTGGTGTCCCAACGAGGGCTTATCATAAACAATAATTTGTGTTTGCACATTGCCTTTTTGGTTGTCAACCATGTGATAGTTTAGCTTGTTTTCAGAAAAAGGTTTGCTACCAAACAGAGATTCTCAGGGCAAGCGCAAATCTGTTAGTAAATAACTTATGGCTAGATGTTGGCTTTCCGTTTTCTCATAGCGCTTTTATTTTCGCGTTTTTTTCAATAATTATCACTTCTTTATCGTTGTTGGTGTATACAATAAACATTCGGGATATAATAGATGTGACGCCCATATATCTATATATTTTTCAACGGCTTCAGAACAGACATGGTGCCAACGCAAAAACAATAATGATTCGAGTACGAAAAGAAGTAATGAAAATGTGGGAAACGGAACAGAGAGAGCCAAGTTATAAATGAGTAGTTTGTATAGTTTCACCGTACAAATTTTGAGGTTTTTTTATTCTGTTATGGGCGCCGGGAGTTCGACAAACAAGTCACATAGTATTCAGTCCATTTATTTCTGTTCTTAGCCATATCAATATCTCTAATCATCGGTAATCCCCATCTCTTTGACCCCGGCCTGAAAAGCGAGGTGCACTAACCTAAGTCAATGCAGAGGCTGATTTCTTCATACCTCTACGTCGGGTCACGGTCTGACCGCCGCGGCTCTTCTTCGAACCAGCACGTGCAAAGAGAGTACGGAGAGGTAGACGATGGGCAAGCATCTGCAAAACATAAACGAGCCATCGGAGGTTGTGTAGAGCGATTACTTCCGCTAGAGAACTACTATCAGTACCCAGCTTACGGTGACGAATTTCTTCCACCGACCACGCGATGTTCCCATCAGGCACGAACAGTGCTTCGAAGTCATCGGTGGTCATATAGAAAAAGTCGATTAGCACTTTCCACGCGGAGTGGTCAGATCTCGCAACTGTAAAGCAAGATACTACGCACCGCGGCGATGTACACCCTTCCCTTAAGGGACAGTCAAATGCCATGGAGGCGAAAACACCAGCACCAGCTGCGATCAAGCTTCCGAGGTACTTAAAGCCTTGAACTGCTTCCCTTTTCTTACCGCAGAGGGTAGGTGTAGGCACAGGCTCCTACCAGTCTAGAACGAACACTTATCACTTGTATGATGCCAAGCACACCATACCTGGGTATCTGTATCGCCAAGCGGCATAAAGCGTGTTGGATCGCCAGTATATTGTTACCCAACAAGGCGATGTCATCGGCATATTCTAAGTCAAGAACTCTGTTCCCTGGGAGGATTTCCGCTACACCGTTTGCTTGACCGGACAAAGCATTCTGTAGAATATCCTGATTGGAAAATTTTCAAAGGAATGGGATATGGAGTAACCTTGTCGAAGGGTGGCGAAATCTGGCCATAGGTCCTAACCCGACCTGAGGTATAACGGTACGACTATTTTAGAATCGACACACTTCTCAGTTACGCAGTTCCCCAAGAAACAGTTCCATAGTGCGGCCCTGTCGGTGGGGTCAAAGGCCGCGCGAATGTCTAATGTCATTGGTCTTTGACAACATATCTGTATGCTGATAAGCTTCATTCTGGAAGGCTGGGTAACAACATGTTGATAGAAAGCCCTTTCAACGGTCTTGGGCCTCAACTGCCCAATGTTTTCACTCTAGTTCTGTACCAATGATGGCTCTCCACAAGAAAGAAAAGCTACCGGAACCGGATCATTTGTCTCTGGCATGACAATGGGGTATTTTTATTTTCACACGGGTCTAAATTCAGACTGCGTGCCGAACAAATCGC
Source organism: Echinostoma caproni (assembly GCA_900618425.1). Lineage (NCBI taxonomy): Eukaryota > Metazoa > Platyhelminthes > Trematoda > Plagiorchiida > Echinostomatidae > Echinostoma > Echinostoma caproni. Next base: position 2,492 of record UZAN01053982.1, read on the forward strand.
GGTACAATAATCTTTATAAAAAGGAATACTTTCCACGATTTGCATGTGGGCTGAATACTTCCAGGTTGTCCAGGCCAAGGCAGGTGAATTGTATTGAAGAATCCACAAACGGAGCCTTCGGCTAGCCTGACCCGCAAAGCAGCGAGGCGGTGTGAAAACCGCAATCCATTGGGAGCCGGTGTCCAATTTATCGAATCATTCGCCCTCTGGACGGGGTCAAACGTCCAAGGTGCCCAATAAACCCCAATGCCCAGTTGAGCCGGTGACCACTGCCACAACCGGGAGGGTGTGTGGCTCGTGCGCCTCTTGGTTTGTTTGGAATCAAGGTTTTTGGCCAATTCCCCTAAGTAAACTACCAGTGGTCCCCACAAAGGTGTGTAAATAAATAAAAAAGACCATGGATAGAATGAATTCCCCGGATTTCAACGTTCGCTGTTACCATACCAGGTCATATTTTCCGCTGACCTCGTTAAACAAGGGCAAGCTGGCGTTTGACCGAATTAGAGTAGAATGTTAGTATTAGTTGTAAAGCCAAATCATTCATTCGCGGATGTTGGTGTCAAATGAAGTTTAATAATCTTTGGATTTTTAGGTATGATACCGATTTTTGTCTTTTGCTCTCTGAATTAATTGGCCATTTAGAGGCACCAGTCGCAGAAGACGCTTAGTTTGCTGATATCCTCTTCATGTTCCAGGTTCCCCAGATGTACTTAATCACTGGGTGGATGGTGGCTTAGAACAGTGTTGTCGAATGATAATTGATCCATGCATGTAAATAGTTTTGAAGATCACAAGGAAAGTGCTTTTCATGTGGCCGATGCTGACGGAATTTTCGTTTTTGGTTTGCTCAGTCAATATAGTTGCTGGAACCAGGACCTTGAAGGCCGTGGCACGTTACAACCATCTTTGCTAAGTGAACTATCTGAGTACGGAAACAAGTTTAACTGGTTATCTCCTCCCCAACCCTTTTTCGAAGATGCCAACATCTGGAGTTTAATTAGTATCAACGTCCTCTAATGACTGATTCGTCATCCACTTTACCGCACAGTTCAGAATGAGAAACGACTCACGTCTAGGAATCCTAGTAGTACTCATAATAATAGTAATATTTTCACATTCCTTTGTTAAATATGCAGCTATTCAAGCAAATTTCAGATAAGAGGTGGGTTTTGTAGCCGCGCAGGTGTTGCTCCGGGACAGGAGAATGAGAGTCGGGAGGCAGTGGTGAGATTACTTACCATATTGTCATGTAGGTGGTGGTGGCGCAGTGGTTTAGTCGCTGTCACCGGCGTGCTTTAGACTCCATGGTCCAGGGTTCGAGCCCCGCCACCCGACTTTGGCGGTAGACAGCTCTGCTGTCGTCCGGTTCAATACCACACCCTAACTATCAATGCCTTATGTGGTTTACCACTCCAAGTCCCGGGGCTTAGGTTACCGNTTTCCATCACTGAACAGCAGGTCCTCGTGATTATGGGGTTCCACCCCGTCTGCTGCTCATCACACGAAAGTGTGTAATAAAAACAAAAGGAGCTCATAATGTGGAATAATAATCTTTCGATGAGTTTGTTGATTCTGTTGCCATTTCACTGTCTTACGTGATTTTCTACATGCATTCTCCTGCTGAATTAAATACTACGGAATTCAATAACAGTGTTAGTTGGCGGTTGAAACTTTGCATTCGGTGACCCTTACCTGGCCTTCTGTATTTGTACCCAAGCTTCGTCCTAAATTCTCCTGTTGCGGGCGATGTAGTTGCCAGAACTGGAGACAAGTTCTTTGCTTCCGCAGTTATACTAATGTTGGGAGCAAGAGAAACCCAGTTCCGTAACATTTTACTCTTGGAAAGTGCAAAGGGTATACCGAACGCAGCGAGACTATCACTCAAACCATCCAGGAAGACTTGCTGGATCTTCATTCGGTGGTACAATGAGACCGATACTGCACCATATATTGTATACAGCTTTTGCCTTAGGAATTTAGACAATGCTATTCGTAGTCATATTTCACAAGTTCTAGTCCAGTGACTAAGGCACGAATTCATGGAAAATAATTGAAAGATCGTGACAAAACTGAGAAATCGAAAGAATAAATACGATCAGAGTTTTAAGTTTAGTAGCAGATCCGCCGCTCGACGGCTTAGAGATGTTGAACATTGTTGCTAACCGTGGTACATCAACTCTAAATCCTAGCCAGGAAACCGAAAAGGACCCACTAGGACCATGGAAATAGTACTTTCCCCACACTTGCTATCAACGTTCATTCGACCCCATTTAATACGCCGTTCAAATATGAAATCCTTAGTTAAACCGCCACAGGAAGGGTCTAGAACGTCCGCAAAAGGTTGTCAGCAAAAATGGTAAAAAAGCTGCATAACAAAACATACTCTGAAAGACAGCAAATATTGTGGCCTTACTCTTCTCAATATCGTCTACTTCGGGGGTTCTAATCTTGATATATCACATATTGCATCAACCCAACCAACCTTGCCGTTCTGTGTTGACTCTATCTCTCAGGAAGCCAGTGTATCACAATGCGATCACTGCACGACTACAAAGTAGACATCCCTTGTCTGTCCGAAGTCCGACTACCTAACTGTGGCACAAAACTAAATAACGTACCACATAGCAGCGCAACCTACTGGTTATACCACAGCGGTCCAACTGACAACTTCGTTTTGCATCACCGTGAGTGGCCGGGCCAACAATGCCATGATCTCCTGGGAAACAATCTCTCCCAGGGTTGCATAGCGCACTTCAGGGGTAAGCCGTTTAACCTAACTGTCATCGCTGTATATGCTCCGACGTTACATGCGGAAGACCCCATCAAAGACGACTTCTACAACCAAGTTAAAGACACAGTAAACCGAAGCCCGACACACGGCATTCTCCTATCGCAGGAGACTGGCATGCACGCACTGGTCCATCAGACGAACATGTTCTAAGAAAGTTCGGCCTTGATCGACGTTGCGAAAATGGCGAACCCGTAGTCACATTTGCTGACCTTAACTTGCTGGTAGTGGCCAACACTCGTTTTCAGCACCCCAGAAAACACCTACTTACGTGGTACTCAAATGATGTTCGAACGGCACACCAAATTGATTATAGTTTGGCACGTGCTCGCTGGGCCTCTTCGGTGGAAGACCGCCATTCTTATCGCGGCGCTGAAGCTGGAAACAAGAACGACAAGGACCATATCCTTGTACGCGCCCGCATCAAGATCCACCTAACTGCTCACTGGAAGACTCGTCTCCTGGACAAAATCAACGTCGCGCTCTTGGAACGACCTGAGAGAAGACTATCGCTGATGGACGCAACCGCTTCCAACATAGCCGCAACTTTCTTCGATGACTCAACTGTTGACGCACAGTGGTCCACACTAAAATCGTCCATCAGAAGCGGCGCTGGAGCAGTTAGGTAAGATTCTTCTCCACAAGAGAGACTGGATCTCCGAGCGTACACTGCAGTTGTCCGCAAAGGCATGAGATACATGGTTGATCAGTTCTCCTGAATTTCGTATTCTCCGTCGCCAGGCCATACGCCCGGCCAAGAGAGACCGTAAACAATACTGGAAGGCGATTGCAGACAAAATGGAGACAGCAACCGTCGCAGCGCATTTTGGAAAGCTATTCCGTCTAATCCGTGTCGCAGCAGGAAAGAAGCAGACATCGGAACCTCTGTTGCGCAGCACCACAGGCCAACTTATTCAAGGAACTGATCGAAAATGCAAAGGTGGGTTGAACAATTCGACGGGCTGCTCAACCGCCCATCAAACCAACCTGGCTCTCCATGTGTCGAGCAGTTCGGAGACTTACGGCAACAATCGTTACTCACCTAGTACAACAGAAACCATCAATACAGTCATTTCTCTGAAAAGCAGGAAGGCCCCTGGAGAAGACGGGATACCACCAGAGTTATTCAAAGCTTGCTTACCAACTCTGATCGATCCGCTGCACTCTCTTTTCCACACCATTTGGGAAAGAGAAGCTTTTCCAAGACATAAGGCAGCTTCAATTATAGTCCCGGTTTCAAAAATGGTGACAGATCTAGATGCAAAAATATTAGCCTGATTGGTATTGTGCCCAAATTGTTTGCAGTGATACTGCTTGATCGCTTCGCAGTCGTCAGAGGTACTCGCATTCGTCCGGACTAAGAGGGTTTCACCGCGGAAGAGGCTATGTTGAATAAATCTTCATTCTCCGTAGGTTTCTAGAACATCGCTATAAGTTCCAACAGCCTACCCCAGCATGTTTCATTGATTTCCGCTCTGTGTTTGACTCTGCCGATCATTGTGGTGCATATTGCGGTCCGACGGGATGCCTGAGAAGTTTATCAGGCTTTAAAGTCATAGTACTCAGGAACCCGGGCACGCGTCCGTAATTATGGAAAAGAACCAGCTGATTTTACCCTAAGCCCCGGAATCAAACAACGTTGTTCCCTATCGTCGGTGTTATTCAATTACATCATAGATTGGATAATGCGACAAGCACTCATCGACTACTCTGGAGTGCACCTTGGCCCAGATACATGGATTGCGGACCTCCAGTTTGCCGATGATGTCGTACTTGGAGGCAGCATGGACAACCTCCAGCCTTTTGTCAGTCGTATAAATCTGTTTGCCCAGTCCATTGGGCTGGAGATCAACACGTCGAAAACAAAGACATTTTCGACCGAAGCTTATACCACGACACAACCCCTCTCGATTAGCGGGGAGCTTGTCGAATTAACCGAAATTTTCAAGTATCTTGGCTCTACGGTAAGACCAAACGGCCAGGCTAAGGGTGAAATCCAATTCCGTGTAGATGGAGCTAGAAGAGCCTTTCTACATCTCCTCAAACCGTTGTGGAATCGATGCGAAATAAACCTAAACACTAAGCTTCGGGTTTACCAGGCTTCTATCCACCCGATCCTCACTCATTCTTGTGAAACCTGGCCACTAAGAGTACAAGATATAAGGAAGCTCGAAGTCTTTGATCATTGGTGCTTACGCCGCATTTTGAAAGTAAATTGGAGAGATCGGATTTCCAATGATGAGGTTCGACGGCGCTGCTTGAACATTGACAAACTTTCAAAAATGCTACAACGCCGGCGCCTTCAGTGGTTTGGCCATGTGCTCCGAAGGCCCGACACTCAGCTCTCGCGAAAAGCTGTATCCCCCGTACCGTGCCGTGGATGGCGTTGCCGACTCGGTGGTCAATTGAAGACCTAGAGCTGTACGATCAAGGTGGATTTGGAGTTACTGGGTCTCCAATCCGTATATGAAATTCGTAACTGGAACCAGAACTGGGTCTCACATTGCGTCAACATTGCATGGGCCGCCATCATTAGAGACATCGAAGAAGTCGACTTATCCTCCCGCAGGAGTTAGTCGATCGAGAGTAAAAGCAAAGTAAAATAATCATCTCAGAGGACATCCATTGGAGTTGAGGACATTCTGTAGAAATCCTGTGTGGCATGAAAGCGTTAGCTTTGTTAAATTGCCCACGGTAAAACTTTGAACTGTGAATATTTTCATCTGTTTGATCCTCAAGTCTTTCATTCATCCCGGAAATGTTATGGCTAAGTGGTGAACCGATCAGGTGCGTCTAGAGGATTAGGTGTTTAGGGTCCATCACTACCCAAGAACTCAAATAAGGAAGTTCGAGTATTAAATGGTGGTACCAGAATGGCATTTCTGTTGTTGAAGAATACTTATGACAAACAAAATCAGCCTAAAGACCGAAGTACAAGTATTCCCCTCTGTAGTTCAACATGTATTGCTGTACGTTTGTGGAATCCTATTACGAGGGATTTACACTTAAAGTTATGAGTTATTCTTCTAATCGAATGGTGAGATTTCTAGCAGAGAACTCAGAAACCGTTGTTTCCACATCATTGGCTACACACGCTCGTTAAACCAATCCATCTCTGGTGATTTCGTACTTCGTGCGTAAATCTCATCGCCACCTGACTAAAGCCGCCTTATCATCGTATTCCTTCGCGAGCTGGTACTGTCGCCGTGGTAGACAATTGAAACTTACTTGAACACCCTACACGAGCACCTTAAGCCGTGATCCGTATACCACGTGGATTGGATCATACCGATTGTTTGCACACTGTCTACAGTTAATCACTTGAGTGTCTGTTCTCGTATCTGGGGGTTTGGGACTCGTCCGATAGCTTACAGCTCCACTCCGGGCTGTGATCTTAGAGTTCATGCGGCTTCAGAAGAGAGAGCAGCTCTGTGCTACCAAAGCTGAATGGCAATTATAGGTTTAAACCTAGGATCTTTCGAATCGGTGCCACTTGAATTGCCTTTTTCGTATAAAGTATGACTCTTGTATCCTTTTGCTGTGCTCATCTCATTTTGTCACCCCGTTACTGCACACCTGCTCCATGATTCTATTGATACAATATAGCCAACTACTTATAGATGTATGCGTTCATGCATTCTTTCCCCTAATTTCCTTTCCGTGCCGTTCCCTCTGATCAGGTACGGGAGAGTCCGGCAAAAGTACATTCATCAAACAAATGCGTATTATTCATGGTGCGGGGTACTCGGACGAAGAGAGGCGCACGTTCATCAAACTTGTGTACCAGAATATCTATATGGCCATGTTTACCATGATCCGCGCTATGGAAAGCCTTCGGATTGCATATGAAAACCCAGCGAATCAGGTTAGTACTATTTACTTGGAGGCCAGCTGGTAGCAATTATAATAACTTTTCACTGTTCTATTACTCGCGTGGTTGAACACTAGCGATTGTGGTCTAACATTTACCGAACTCGGCGGACACACGTCAAACTATAGAAAAACGGGTAATTTTTGACCTCAACATTTGACTTCTCCAAAGGTGCTACCTAGTGCAATGTCACCACTCCACCAGAACGTGGACGTGCTGGCATTAGCGGGGTTAACTGCGTATCTGACCGATGATGTTTATTGGACAAATTATCCCCAGTTGTAGAATTCTTTGTTGCCAATAAGTATTATCGAGTGACCCGACAAAATTTCCTTGGAAGCGCATGACCGGTTTCGCGGTTCTTGCCGTTCATCAGTTTTTTCATGTACTTGTTCTAGGTATTTGGTCCTTGTATTGACTGATGTATTGGTAACTTAACCATAGATTAACGTTTTAACACTTGGCTATTTACGGCCGTTGCTTTGGTGTTCATCGTAGTTTGTTACACTTACTCGGATACGTAACTCCTGATCTTTTATGGTTTTTAACATCTTGAAGCATTTATATCAATTATGGTCAGTGCTAATTACTGTTATTCGTTCTTTAGGCACACGCTGAGGCTATTCGGGAAGTTGATTACGAATCTGTTACCACAATGGACCCACAGCACGTAGTTGCTATCAAGTCCTTGTGGGAAGACCCAGGGATCACCGAGTGCTACGATCGCAGAAGGGAATATCAACTGACTGATTCAGCTAAGTAGTAAGTTTTTTGGCAAATATCGATTATTCATTTTTCACTTTACAATACCCTCGATCGTAGGTCACTCTTCCGGATAGTGAATACCACGCTGTCTGAGTGCGAACAATGAATATGGTGTATATATTTTAAGCTATCCAAGTTCCAGTTTTCAAATACTCTTCTGGTGACATCAAAGCGCATTACGGTCAACCTCACATGATAGCAATCCGGTTATCACATGCGATTCAGGCTCTGGCACCTTTACACCCATGTACTGTAGGCATTTAATTCTTATTATCTTGATATCCATTCGCTTTCTGTCTGTTAACTTATACTCGGTTTCATCTTTACTCAAAGATAAAACTCTAAAAACTATCCTAAACTCATATATTTATCTTAATCTCAAGCCTGTTACTCATCAAGAGGACTGAACCGTCTGCTCAGCTGAGTCTAATGACTAGATAAGGTTTCCTTGACTGCAGGAAGAAATACTTGAATTTCTGGCTGGAGGCTCCTGCAAAAGATGTCGATCACAACCGTCTATATTAGCGTCTGATGGTAATAGGGATCCTTGTGATTCTGCTCTGTCGTCTAACTTTTAGTCTCTCTGTGTTGGAGGTTTGTCAGATCGAACTTCTTGGGCCTTCAGAATGGTCAACAGATATGTTTCGCAGTCACAAATCGGTTTTGAAGAGACCACGGCTTTGAAACGTACTGCTGAACCCGAAGACTAAGGTGTGTGAATTAAAAGCGTCCTAAACTACACGGACACATTTTTCTCGTCCAGCGTCTAGATTTATTATGTCCAGGAATAAGTACGTCGACCAACGGACAAAGGAACGAACCAGAAAAAGAACGATTGCTATTACGAAACCTCCACGATGGTTGTATAGATATGATCCGTAGAGTTGAACGAGAGTGAGAAGCGCACAAACGAGTAAGTGTGAGAGTAAGTGTAAGAAAGTGAAAGTCAACGTGCTGTGACCAACTAAGTGGTCTTGGTCCAGTAGAACAGCAAAGGCTGAATATGGGAAAGGTACATGTGTGGGGAAGGTTGATACTGTCACTGCAGAGCTCCCAATAGAAGGCTAACAAGAGCCTTCGATAAGTGTGCGTGTGGTGCAGTTGATTGTTTTCCGGAAATCAAAATAGTCAATCATTTGTCCAAAATATACTGATAGATCAACATTAGAGGGTAGTCCGGATGATGAGAAGACATATGATCCAAAGAGACGTCTTCAGTCCGTCGAGGTTTCCCTGCTTGCCCCGTTTTAAAAAGGATGGATTTGGAATGGATTAGGCACAGCGGGGTACGAGCCAGTAAAAAATTGACCAGGGCTGTCACAAAAGGTCTTGCATTCTCTTACAGTGCTGGATCGGTGGGTAGTTGGGGTAAGTTATAGACGTAGCGTATCTCTTCTACCGTTGGGTTTCTAGTGTTTGTTCCGTCGATTTGCTTTTCTCCGCAAGTTGTGTTCCTGAGAGGAAAACGTCGACGCAGCCGTTGTTGAAGCTGATCCGTATTGGCAAATACAAATGAAAAAAAAAAATGTTTTGTTTTGTTTTGAGAAAAACGCTAGGACAGTGAGCAACAATATACTCTACGTCACGGTTTTTTCATGGTCGGGGTTAGCTATGAGCACAAAAAACCAAGATAGAGTTAAGTAAGATCTACTTAGGACAGAAGAAAAAACGTTCGTTAAGTTGGTAGAGAACTGTGTTAGAAGTAGAAACGTACGGGTTTACGGACTTCGCAACCGCAGCGGTTGTGCTTTACCAAAGTCGACGGTGGTGTTGAGTGCTGGCTCTCTGCGGGTGTGGGGAACACCAAGGCTACAGAGAATCCGTAGCTGGAGTAGGGGTATCAGAAGAAGCTATATTTTCCAAGAACACCGATTTGAGTCGATCTTAACTAACGGACTCCTCGCCGTAAGCTTATGTTGCGTAATTGTATTTACACGTGATAACCTTTTGTGGACCGATGTACGGGGATTGTAGAAGTGTACGGGTACCATTTGCTACCGCGCGGCAGCAGCGTGCACCTTACGCATATGATATACGAGCCATTGTGCGGAATCTGCGTTGTTAAAGCTATGCTGGGGCTTAGGTGAAACGACATCTCGCGGGAGACGTGACATGCAGCCAAACTCCAGTGCAGCCGGTATAGTGTGCAAGTCAACTTTTACCGTATTCTGAGGGCTGCTACGAGTTGTTTATGGAAACGCTCGACCAGGCCGTTGGCATCCGGATGATATGCGGTTTTGCGAGCGTGTTTACACCCTAACATAGTGAGTAACGCTTTGAATGACCCTTCGAAACGAGAACCTCTATCGGTGGTAACGGTCGCCGGGCAGCCATAGGTTTCTACCCGACGCTTCAAAAACCTCTTAGCTGTCGTTTCGAATGAGCAATAATGAATTGAGATTCCCTCTGACTAACGGCAGAAGCAGTTAACATCAGGTATATGAAACTGTCTGACGGTGGTGTTCATCATAATCGAACAGCGAAGTACAGTGAAGCGAACTTCACTGAACGCTGCCACACTCGCAATGCTTAAAATTTAAGGTGTACAGGGATTGGATCTATTTTGAGGGAGGGAGAAGAAGGTGAGCCACTGGTCAACACAGTTCTCACTCGAACTCTGCATACATACCGTTTCAAGCATTCTGACCTGCTAAGAAACGACAACAAGAACGCCACTGCTGCCGGTTCGCTGCCATGTCCTTCAATGTCTCCAACCAACCAGTTGTGGAGTCTTTCGGACCCCAACCTGGAAGGCGAGAGACACCTACTTTACCTAATGGCTCTGTGCATTTCTTCATGCCTCATCTCCACGTCATCT
>UZAN01053987.1:0-11146 GCA_900618425.1 Echinostoma caproni
GGCGCGAACAGAATTGAAAAACAAATTTAAATCCGTAGATCACTTAGAAATGACCACACAGAGCTGAAAAGAAGCTCGTTGGATAGAGCGTAGAATTTCCTTCCAACTGATATCACAATGCAGGTAATGCGTGGAAACTTGAACAAGTTTACACGCGTGAATAAGATGGAGAATTCGCTCCGAACAGCTGAACGGCGGAAACGTGAGACGCGTATGGTATATATCCAAGAGAGTGATATCACTCAATGTAGCTCACCGAACTGAGTCGAATGAGTGCTGACTCGGCGTTATACGACGAGGTTTGACACATACAATCCACTGAAAACCGAGAGCACACAAATTGAGCGACCGCACGCGACCAATAAAGAAATCTACGCGAATGATCGATGACTTTTACTTAATGGTTTGCCACAACAATGAGCCGTTTGAGAATTTATTTGGTGTCCGGGAATTCCTGATGCACCTGTACACGAATGATTCTGTTTATTCATAGTAGTTTCCTCGATTACTTTATTGTAGCGAGGATCAATTATTGCCCCGAAGTGTACGTGTTTGCACAAGCCACTGTATTAGAGACATGCGAGGGCGACAGGTAACCAGTCTGCTTAGTAAATGATCGGCTTGGTGTAATCTGACTGAACGATTATGGAATGCTGCATGAGAGTAATGTAGGATTCGATTCAATTTCATAAACAGCATTCGTCTTGTGTAGAACAAATGAAGCGTGAACTGAAAAGCTAGAAAGCACTGTACAGCTGTTTTGACCTGGTTAGGCCTCATCAGCAGTGCGCAAATCCATCGACCCAACTGCGATCGAACCCGGGACTTCACGGGCAGAACGCAAGCATGCTACCCAGTCGGCCACTGGGAAGTAGATCAGACCGTTTTTCATTTTCCATTGCACAATATCGCACAACCCATCTTTGGGTCGATGGATTCCCACTGCTGATGAGACCCAACGAGGTCGAAACAGCTGTACAGTGTTTCTTAGTTTTTCAGTTCACGCTTCATTTGCTCTGTACACGACGAATTCTTTATGAAATTATGGAATGTGTCGATGACGTGACAATATGCAAGCACCTATCTATCAGCGAGAAGCAAAATGTATTGGGTATGTTGAATCGACCAGGTTCAACTCAGAGCTCCGCAGATAAATCACTTGATATGTCAAGGAAATTCCGCGATTTCTCCGTGATATAGAGGTCAAAGGTCTACCCTGCAATCATAATCTTAAAAAGCACGGGTGACTTCTGTGTTATTCCAAAGTTGGCTATCCGATATCAACCGTAAGATGTTTTCTCAAGGAAACTCAATGTTACTATTTATAAATAACGCCCTTTGTAATAACAAAGCCGCAGCATTATGAACTTAAAATTAACATGGTCACCTGCAAACTGTCCTGCAGTGTAACAACCAATTGTCCAGAGTATGATTTAGTCTTTCAACTGTTCCTTCTGGTAATCTTTACAGGTAAGTTTTTTTCTTTCCTAGAAGATGAGCAATCCAACATAAAAACGGAAATGGACATTCTCATGGTTATACATCCCGTCAAGAAGCTTGGATTTCTGTCCAGCCGCACGTACTCGTCAACGCTCATCTGAAAGCTGGGCTCAAACCCACACTGAATCATCCGATTCGTGATTTCGACACAAATAAATCTTTGTAATTTGCACAGTTCTTTTCAGCAACAGTGGAATGAATCCATTTAGTTTTCGTGGTTACTTTTGATACAGTGATCAACAGAGTCAAGACCAGGTTTATTCTGGCTGATGGGAGCGAAATTTCCTTGATCAACCGGAGCTGTCTCACTAACGTACAGGTCTAATCGAAAGTGAAGCAACGGGTCCCTGTGAAACACTTGTGGGTTCGTATAGGTAACAGCATTTATTATTTGGGAAAAAAATTTACTCTATATACCAGAGTAAATTTTTTTCCCAAATATTAATAAACAAGCCTTGATGCAATCAGGCGTACGATAATCACAACTCACCTAGCCGGCAAACGGAACTGTGCAGTGAGCTGTTACATCTCCAATCGATCAATAACCACCGTCACACTGATACGCATTTGCGACTGGGTGAACGATAGTCGCAGTTGTTTTCGCTACAGCACTGACGTAATTGGTCAAAGTGCTGGTCAAAGGTCACCGTAACAATCAGGAACTGGGTCTGAAGAGCCTCTTACTGTGTTTGAGCGATGCACTTCTACTTCGTGAATCACATAATAGCATCACGTGTTCAGGAGGTTGATCAGCTAGTCAGTGAGGTCATGACTAATACGGCGGCACTGATGTAGAACAATGCTGACCATAGCGAATGCATCGATCGGTTTCTGCATGTGACAGTAACAACAAAAGTGAACGAAGTAATGGGCAATGCATGTAGACCCCATGATACGTATTTTTCACTAGAAAAGCATGGACAGTTTGCACAGCGAATAATGACAACTCGAAATACGAAAAAGAAATCAATGTACTGCTTGTAACCAACTGACAGATATTTCATTTATTTTCGAATAGGCGGTTTCTCTTGAATGCGGTCTTGCCAACGAATCAAGCATTAAATCACGTATGTCCGAAATATAGTCTGAATGGTCAACTATGCTCTATTTTTGTGACATTACCGTTGTAGACCATGGTAGACGCCATGTACTCAATAATGCGGTCAATTTCACACCGTAATTGAACGAGGCAATATTTATAATTGAAATGCAATAATTGTTTTGGTCTTATTATGACAGATAAACACTTGAATGACGAGTGTACTGTTCTGATGTTAAACTGAGGGCGTCATAAAAGACTTATATTTCTTCAATAAGTGGAACTGTACATTTGAATTCTGTTTTAACCAAACAATGGGTAATGAGCTATGGGAGCAAACAACGGAAGCAACGTTTTCATCGATCTTGTTTGTTTTGTCGCAAATACCCAAATCGATTTATCACACTACTTGAAATCATATGCTACTCTTTAACATGTTGTGTCGCAGTTTCTGAAATTTAGTAGAGGAGTTCATAAGCCCTCATTTTAAACGATTTCAACCACTCACGATCACAACAAGCAACCCCCCTAGGTTCGACCAGCATGCGGGACAGAGGACGGTTGGAACATGATGGAAGAGAAAGTTGAACAACGAGGAAAATATATATATATATATATATATATATATATAAAGGCTGTGGTGATGGGGATAGTCAGGCAATTCAAGTCGCTGTCACCGGCGTGCTTTGGGTCCCAACAATTCGATTTTCAAATCCGGCTACCACCACTCGACTTTGGTGGTAGATAGGCTCACTGTTGTTGTCTGGTTCAGTACCACCCCTAACCTGGGGTGTAGTTCGTTACTTAGAATCCCGGGGCTTGGACTGCCGGATTCCATGAGCGAATAGCAGGTTCTCGCGACTGCGGGGTCTACATCATCTGCTGTTCGTCACGCAATAATTTGTGCAGTAAAAAAAGTACCGAGACAGGCAGATAACAAGACACTTACAGCCGAAGTTAGGCCCAAGGCGACTCAACTGTGGCACGAACACTGTAATCATGTTACAATCCAAAGGGACCGAGATATCTTATCAAAGTACGATTATTTGTGACTGCGGTTGGGAAATGGTTATAGATTTAACTGAAGGAGTAACTAGCTTTTTAAATGATCTTAGCACGTATCTAACTTACGGTTTTATGTTTTAGATTTGATCTATTTTGTATTGACCACATCTTAAATCTTCGCCAAATTCTGGAGAATCGACATTCTAATCATAGACCTACTATTTTTCTGTCCTCCCCGATCTGAAAACGAACTTCGACTAGGTTGACCGCTCTAAACTCTGGTGCAGTCTTTCCCTGAAGGGTATGCTCAAGAAATTTATTTCAATATTACGATCCCGTTATATTAACAGTCGAACCAGAGTCCCAGCGTACGGAACTTTTTCTTCCGAGTTCACCACGGAAAGTGGTGTTCGTCAGGGTTGTCGTCCCTCTCCATTTCTGTTTAACCTTGTCGTAGATTTGATTGTGGAAACAGCCCTATCCTCGTGCATCGATTTGCTCACGGATGGCAGCCTGTCTGATCTGGAGAATGCAGACGACATCGTGCTACTAAGCAGAGATCCAGATGAGTTGCAAGCTTTTCTGGATAGTTTGAATGCCACCGTAGACATGTTCGGTAGGCGTTTAACACCTTCACAGTGTAGTGCTACTAAAAGAATGGGTTGGTCCAGCACACAGCCTCACTCCAAGTGGGGAAGTACTGGAGCAAGTGGACAAGCTTCGTCACTTGGATAGCTATATCTCACGCCGTGGACAAATCACGGATAAAGTATCAGCTCGCATTGGCATTAGCCCAATTGAAAAATCTGTGGTGCCGCAGCGACATTCGGATGTCCGTGAAGGGTCGAATGTATGCTACGGCGGTTCAGCCAGTTTTGCCATACAGCGCAGAAACTAGGCCATTCGGAAAATAGGATAAAGACAGACTGTCGGTGTTTGAACATCGCAGTCTACGCAGCACTGCACAAATCTGGTGGGGAAACTAGACGAGCAATGCTGAGGTTAGGCGCAGTTTTAGGTTATCGCGGTCTCCTACTGGGGCAAGTGGTCGACCTTCATAGATTACGTAGGCTGGAGCATGTGTTACGCACGCCACCCAGTAGGTTGCCACGGTACACGATGCTTGCCGAGGCAATGGGGAAAAAGCCAAGGGCGATCAAACTAAGCTCCGGCACGAGGGTAATGAAAACCCTAACCAGGAGACTCGGTCATACAGGTCGCGTGAGGCTCCCTGGATGGGGATCTCGAGATCAGTGCGTTCAACACAATGATATGGCTGAGTGTCAAGAACAGTGGCATTCTGTTTCTTTGCAACTTTAGTTCACATTAATTCTCCATTGTTACTTCGACCCTAATTTCAACTTTCCAGACGGTCTCCTACTGCTTCATCCCTATGGGTAGCCAAAGGACATCAACCTAAACCGGCACAGGAAAGTGGTTGTCAAGGCTGAATCAAACAGTTCCATGTTCTTAGGCATGAGTGATAATATTTCCTCATCATTATTATTTATTTTCACACACCCCGGAGTTCAGGAGACTGGACTTCGTTCGACCTCCCGGGCATGACANTGACAACAGCCATCCTGTGTAGCTCGTTGGGTCAGAGAGGTGCACAAGCCATCACACCACGTCAAGGTGCAGTCTCGAGTGATGACCAGCCGCAACACGAGACACCCACCCCCGATCATACGCAGGCTTCCGGAGGATCAAAATTCACATTATTTCGAAGAAGTTTTCATTTGTACTTTGCTGCCCCCTCCCGAACACATTTACTCAAAATCAGTGATTTAGGGCCTAAATCTAATTTTAAAAGCCTGTCGAACGGCCAAGTGGAAATTCTATTTTCGCAAAGACCGGGAGTGGCAGAACACTCCCGTTTACAAATTTTTTCACATTCGAGTGTAGAACCAATAATTTGTGTTCCAGGTGAATATTACCCCAGCATATATATGATAATGAGGTTTATTCTTTCACTATCTGTCACGTTTATTATGTTGAAAAATCCTCGGGTGGGGCAATGCTGGATCGTGAGGCTGTTATCCTCAAAAATACATTACACTAGGCTATCAGTATGCAAATCTTATCGTGATCATCATGCAGTGCAATAAAGTAAAAGGAACACAGCTGTCAAGCTCGCAAATTGAAAATGTGTAATTGAACAGTTAGTACACAATCTACCTGCGCACGTACATGTCTTCAAGCATCTTGGTCTGCTAAGGAGTGACAACACGAACACCACTGTTGTCGGTTCGCTGCCATGTTCTTCAGAGTCTCTAACTAACCGAGGAGAAATTTTTCTTTTCTTCCTCTTCCCTTGCAGAGGCGGAGACGACTGGAACGAGCAGAAAACGTGAATATAGAACACTCGCAGTGGTAGATGCCAACACTTGGCTTACTACCGAAGGAACTCTGAACGCTCATCTCCTGTCCTGACCTGACTTACAGTTCTCTGAATCTCGACCTGGAAGATGAGCGACAACTACTGTACACAATCGCTCTGTATATTTCTTCATACCCTGTCTCCACGTGACTTCCTTCAACCTGGAGCAGCAACAGCGAATAATGCGTGGTGCGGTAAACGATAGCTGGACATGCTCAATACGCATCTTAACCAGCGGAGCTTACTAATCCGAGTACAATATGGTCACGCATGTAACATCGAACCAACCCCAAATATCTGCGCTTTGCTAAACCGCTCGTTCCATTTTATCCGAGCTAAAATAAGTAAAAATGGACGGTTGACCTCCAGTTGATGTCTTCCACACTCAAACCTAAGGCATCAAAAGGGCAATGCAGAACTAACCGCACGGTGACGTGAGGTTTCAACCTCAATGGTGAAGTGCACACCAAAGATGTTTCTGGGCTTGTGTGAGCCGTTCGCGCCTTGGAATTGGAGTTGATTACCCCTCCACCATATTACCGTTTATTGTCGCGCGACTGGAGAATTAATCACTTATCATTCAGTTTGAACAACTATTAACCAAGCACTTTCGTAGGCCGGTCCCTTTTTGGCTGCCCATTTGGATGAACAGTAGGAGGAAGACAAGAAAGTTAAAAGTCGAGGAGAAAATGGAGAATTTCAGCAGACAAAGGTTGCAAAAAATTGAGATGCATGAACGCCATCGTTTACGACACTCAGCCATACCACTCAGTCTCTCTAATCATCGGTTAGGATCATCACGAGGTTCACAACCAGGGGAGCTATCATCGATCCTTGACCATCAAACATTCGAGCCAGAGTGAGCAACAACTAGCCTAGCAATGTTACTTTGCATTTGGAATGCACAAAGTGTAAACTGAATGAGGCAACAGAACTTGATAATGCGCTTTGTGCGTTCTCCATACATTCAAGGAGACAAAGAATGTTGTCAGCGTATTCCAAACCGCACCGTTTTTCTCCGGTTGCTCATGCATAAAGCTCTTCAAACTGAGGAGTGGAAAGGATACAGAAACCGGCCACAAGCGAACCACATTGCTTACCACTAGCCGCAGATCACTGTTCACGAGGTTTCCATCCAGATGTTTTAACAGCATGAGGGTATCGGTTGATGACAGAAGTATGAATGGGAATGACTGAAATTAAAACGATGCAAAAAAACTGGTAAATCAAAACACAATTATTAATTGTGGTAAAATTCGAGTGTGTAGATAACGGATGAAGGATGGTTGGACGAGTCGGTCCAAGGGAATGAAAGAGTTGTTAATCGGAGAGACCGAGTGAAAGCAACGATCGAATGAGCAGCATGAAGTGAAGACAGAATAGGAGAGGAGAGCAGGAGAGAACGATAACACAGCTGGTAGCAAAGAATAAGCCCCATACTGTGCAGGAGTAGAGGCACAGGCGAAAAAATACAGTTCAGTGCATCTGCGAAAATATGAAACCAATGAGGTCAGACTGGGAAAATGGGAGAACACGGTATGGTTAGAAAGAGAAAAAATTATACATTCTGCTGCATTACACCAGAAATTGTCCTCAAAAAAGTGAATCAGTTGCAACAACAGAAGTGTGTTTGCACACGCAGCAAACAGACAACGAGTGAGAACAGCAATGCCAAGAAACCCAAAACATCCCTCATATGGGACAAGTATCTATACAGAACCGCACGTTGAACGGACCTCGATCCGTTTCATAATTCGGGCAGTGATCGTTTGACAACGACGAGGATTTTCGATGTCGGTTTGAAACGATCTGATAAGACGATGGCATTCAATTACACAGTAACAAATACAACAGGAAAGAATTTTCGGATAGTTCACTAATATGTATAAGTGTTTAAGTGTGTTGGTGGTGAGAGGGGAACAGACAAAAACGATGTATCGCACATCACACCGGACACTGAACGGCAGGCGTGTCCATGAGACCGGTGATTAGAGGTGTCACTGTTATGGTTCAGGGCGCAGGGTATGTGAAAGGGTGAATGGACTGATCGAATGCAAAACGATCTCACATAGGGATATGTGTGGAGCAGAGGGAGAACCGATGGTATTGAGGATGGGCGCATGTGTGCCGATTGTGGAATCGTAGAAGCCACAGCCACAGTCATCTATTCGGAGGCCCAGGCCATCAGATCTTTCAATTGTTTATTCGACGCTGTTAGCCCGCGAACGAAGTCGCAGTGCACGAGAGAAAAGGAGACGGAGAGAGAATAAATAACCAGTTTTATGGGGAGCACTAGCAATGAAGATTTCTTATGGTGTGCATAACCATAATTACATATTTAACCACGAAACTATTGACAACAACGGAGATGACAATTGGCGTATTTTTTCAACTTTTACAAGAACGGATGCACTTCCGAATCCTAAATCTCAAAAAAAACGGTTACCATTGATATGGAAAGTGATCATACAATGGAGGTTACTGCAACCGTAGTGCATTCAATCGTTCCTCGTTTTTATCTGTTGGGCACATGGCGGCTAAATTTACACTAGAGGGGGTGATAGAGCAACTTCTTTACTTGGGTTTAAAGTAGACACACTGGACAGTCCGTGCATGAAAAAAATTAACAAACCAAAGGTTTGCTTTCTTCAACCACTAACCCAGCACTACATCACGGTCTGATCGATGGTCTTCAATAAATCCTATCAGGGGACAGGCACCGGATTATGAACAAGTTAGATAGGTGAAGTAAATTAGTTTCACTATAAGCCATAACGTGAGCGTTCAAGTCACAGATCTAATAATAACTGGAAAATATCAAGCCTTGGGACTCTAGATGTTGTCGTTCACAAACGTCTGAATCCAGATGGTGTACCAAACAAATCAAGATACAATAATCTTTAAAAAAGAAAAAAGTTCTATTATTTGCTCATTGGCGGAACCATATCAGGTTTCCCATGCCAAAGTAGGTGAATTTTCTGAGGATTCCCAGCCGGAGCTTTTGCTCAGCTAAAAGGGAAATGTGTGAAAAGCGTAACTCATCCGTGCACAGTGTCCATCGGGTCATTGAGCCTTTTGAATGAGATCAAACATCCAAGGTGATTGGTACACCTCAATACCCAGTGAAGCCAGTGGTCACTGCCACAACTAGATGCGTGCATGTGGTTCTTATACCTCTTCTTGATCGGTTTCGAATCACAGCTTTTAGCTAACTCCCCTAAGTGAACTTACAGTGGTGTACCAATGCAGTTATACCCTCGGATGTTGGCCTTTCGTCTTATCCCTTCGGACGGAAAGCACTTCCATCACGGAAAGGTTGTGTAGGGCTTTCTTAGCAGAGGCTGTTTGAGACTCTTGGTCGTATGCTGGCATTTCGCGAGGTGTAAGGTAGGGGTGACCAGCTACAACCCCAGACACCTACCCACGACCGTATGGAAGATTTTGGAAGCGTCAAGTACAACGACTGTAGAATTATCTTGTTGGAGGACAGATAAAGGTTTGAACTGGTGAAGTCATGAGGGTAAGGGAGATCTCCGGCCATTGCTGTTCCTCTTGGTCGATTTGACCACAAACAAACTTCGATATGGAGGTCTTGGAGAAATTTCATGCTCTAGCACTTTGAAAGTAACGCGCCAGTGTTGAGTACGAGATAGAATTGGATGCTGTTTGGCGCATCATATTGATTTTTATTGTACAACACTGAACTTATGGCATTTCTCTTTTATACTTCTCAGTCTACATGCCAGTTGTTAGATCAACAAGCCTTGCACACTCGAGTTTCGCGTGTGTCCGGCGGTCACCTGCAGCAGCGCGCCTTATTTGTAGCTGTTGCAGACTAGATAAATCCACATGGAGACCAGCAGATGATGTGGAGACGAGGCATGAAGAAATGCACACAGCTAATAGGTAGAGTAGGTGTCTCTCGTCTTCCAGGTCGGGGTCCAAAAGACTCCGTGACTGAATGGTTGGAGACACTGGGTCATGGCAGTAAAGCGCTAGATATGGCGATCTTGATGTCACTTCTTATCAGACAAGAACGCTTGAAATAGTGTGAATGCACAGTTGATTTCTGTACTCTGTGTGTTGACCGTAGAGATTTGCTTTATTTCTCCATCCTTATTCTCCTAATAAATTCTCACTGATCCTTTGTGAATCATGAGTTTGGCAGCGATCAATGAAGTTCGCTTCACTGTATTCCGCCGTGTGATGATTAAAAGGTTAACGATAAAAGACAAGGTATCAAACGGAGGTCGGAATCTCTGAGCTATAGCCCACTTATTACCATACACTCCACCTCGTGCGATGTCTTAAATGACTAGTGCGACACTCAATGCACTATGGTACTAGTTTTATTCTGTGTATTCATTCATTTGAGCTTGACGGACAGCAGAACGACTAGGATTCTGAAACAAGGCTCCTAATTCTAATTAAAACATAATCATAAAGCAGAAAGCGAGGGGAAATAAAGGTCTATCTACTCGGATTAATTAGTCCTTCATCATTCCTATGGGCTAAGATTCCGATGCGAGTCCAACCCTGCCAGGAAGACAAAAACCATTAAAATTGGTGATGGGCAGCTCTGCTGTCGTCCGATTCAATACCTCGCCTGACCTAACGGGGCCTTATGTAGTTCGCCACTCTTAGTCCCGGGGCCTAGGACGCCGGTTACCATCACTGAACAGCAGGTTCTCGTGACTATGGGATTCGCCCCGTCTGCTGTTCATCACACTTAGGTGTGTAAGAAAAACACAACTTTAGTGATAGGCAGTTTGACTGCCGTCCGCTTCAATAGCACCCTTAACCTAGTGTGGCCTGTGGTTTGCTGGTCCAATTCCCAGGGCTTAGTTTGCCAATTTCTATCACTAAGCACCAAGGCTTTGTGACTATGGAGCCCATCCCATTTGTTGTTTATAACAGAAAAAGATGAAAAAGAAACTATTAAAAAGATTCATCGTGTTCAGAAGACCATATTATTGACCGTGCCGGGGTGTACACAGATGACAGCTTCCGGAAATTTAACTGGCAAACGATGCATCAGATATTTGGTAAAACACACTCCCTGTGAATACTACGTGAACGCTTGTTATCATACCTCCCTTATCACTACTTACCTCGTTCGATGGAGCGTTAGTCTCCGAAAGCTTCAGTATGGTCCAGGTGGGTGTCTTGGATTGTAACCGGCTACTCTTCCACCGCACCTCGCGAAATGCCAGCATACGACC
>UZAN01053993.1:3846-15958 GCA_900618425.1 Echinostoma caproni
TATTGGACATTTTGGACGTTTGACCCCGTTCGAAGGGCATATGATCCGATGAACTGGACATCGGCCTCCATTGGATTATATTTTTCACACTCCGCCCCGTTGCCTTGAGAGTCGGGTTTTGGCTAGCTGAAGTCTGCGGTTGTGGATTCCGCAAGAAAATTCCCCTACCTTGGCTTGGGCAACTTGGCAGTATTCAGCCCACATGCAAATCGTGGAACGTTTATCTTTTTTATAAAGATTATTGCACTGTGATTTGTTTGGCACAGTCTGGATCCAGATGTGTGAAAATAAATTTCAATTAAACCACTCGACCCCAACCCATTTGAAACGCTTCAATGAACATATGGCTATCTGTTCATCCACAGCTTTTGGCACTTGTGACTTTATTTGTATACAGCTTGATATGATATGATATAACCCATGTCCCCACAACTGTCAGTAATCGAGCCTTCATCGCCTCTCCACCGCCTTGAGGACACATTTGGTCTTCACAGCATGTTGCATTTGGTGGCCTATAAATACGAGCAAATCTGTTCCATGTTGGCTTTTTATGAACCGTGCCAATCCATACCTCTTTTCCTATACAATTGAACATTACTCATTGCGCATCAAATTTGTTGTTTATTGTGCCGCATCGATTTCTCTGTCTGTTTATGGGATCCCTTTGTAGAGACAGACATTGCTTAGTTCTGTTCTCTCTTTTGTTTACCCATTTCTATTGCCAAATCCCTATCCGTATGACCAACACAATACCCCGGTACTGAGTGCATCTGATTGGTCGATTTGACCCATTTAAATACTTTGTTTCCCTTGATATTTCTTATTCCCTGGTGCCTAGTGAGTGGCCTGACTCGGTATCCCTAGCCATTTCGATTTACCCTGCCTAGTTTCTGTACCGGATTGCTCATAACCTGAGGTATGTTTTACATGTCGCCTATTTATCCGTATCCATCGTACACGTAGATTATCGAACTCGTGTTCCATTTGCCTGGACTTAGGGGTTCGTTTTCTGCGCACCACTCTAACACTGGACGTTAATCCGGTACACTGATAGTGAGATCCCGGACTGACTTGCTTGACTCAATCTTTTAACCCGACTCGTAAAATATCACATACTAAACAAGTCTTTTGAACACCAACATGCGTAACATATGTTGGAGTCGTCAGAATGGCTCAGGAGACCCGTGTCAAAACTCACACATGATTGATTCATATTTCTCGCATCAACTCCGCATTAGGGATCCCATTTTCGGAACAAATTCGTACCATACACCGGAATAATTCGCGTATACTTTCCGCCCGTTTCACAAAAGTTTCGCAGTCCAACACACCACGAACAATCTTGAGTAAAGAGATCCGGAAATTTCGGTAAGGACAAAGATGTTTCAGGCTGGTAAACGACGAAATTTTCTACGTCATGCTGATATTTTTTGTCGAAGGTTTATCAGTTAGAAAAAAAANAAAAAAAACGATGAAGCTGTCGAAGTATAGGATTTTATCAATAACTTTTAATTGTTTTTCTTTGGCTTATCTGATATCTTCATATTGGTTACAATTGATCAATATGGAACGGAAGCCATTGCGTACTTTAAAAAGAAACAAGCACTAACTCCTCCGTGTGGAATGGGCCAGGCATCACACTGATTAAAGATGCGATGTGACCGGACAGGATGATATCAGTAGTGCATTCGGGATCACACTAGGCAGAAGAAGTACATGACATCCATGCCAAGAAGAAAAGTAGGTCAGATGTGTGCAATCGAACAAGTGTATACACCGCCAAACCAGACAGATTGTTTGTGGTACACCGATGGACTGATGAATAAAAAGTACAATCAATCACTTGACAGTAGACGATTTATACGCGTCAGAAAACATGGAAATTAGTATGAACGAATAATGAGTGAGAGTGGTTTTTGTGGACGAAGCCATCTAATTGATCAGATGCCATGGTAACAGCTGTTCTAATGGTCCTCATTGTTGTGAAATGATTATGATTGTGTAGTGCAGGCTGCCAAACAATCACACACGTATTGTACCAGACTGTGTACCAAACAAATCACAGTGCAATAATCTTTATAAATAGATAAACGTTCCACGATTTGCATGTGGGCTGAATACTGCCAAGTTGCCCAAGCCAAGATAGAGGAATTTTCTTGCGGAATCCACAACCGCAGACTTCAGCTGGCCAAAACCGACTCTCAAGGCAACGGGGCGGAGTGTGAAAAATATAATCCAATGGAGGCCGATGTCCAGTTCATCGGATCATATGCCCTTCGAACGGGGTCAAACGTCCAAAATGTCCAATACACCTCGATGCCCAATCGAGCCGTTGAACACTGGCACAACCAGGAAGTTGTGTGTGTGTGTGATTCGTACACCTCCTGTTGGTTGATTTGGAATCATGTATTTTGGCCAACTCCCCTAGGTGAATTACCAGTGGTTCAGCAACCCGGTTATAGCCCCGAATTTTAGCTCTTCATCCACTCACTTTGGTGGGAAACACCTCCACCACGAGAAGGCATTGAGTGGGGCTTCCTCAGAATGGGCTATTCCAGGCGCTTTGTTGTATGGGATCATTTCAAGATGTACAAGAGAAGTGTGACCAGTCACAACCCCGTGCACCCATCCTTGATCATAAGGGGGCTTTTGGAGGCCGACTTCGCAAAAACTGAATTGTGGCATTCGATTGATTGGTGCTCCACAAGTGAATATTATTCCAAATTTGTTGTATAATAAATTCGAAAGATGAATCCAAATTATAGACAGGTATTACGTAAAACCTCTGAAACTCGTTCATTTTTATCACATTTGTGCCCGAAAACTCAGTACTTTGGATCCCTTTCATCGGACTGCACATGGCGTTGCCCCATATCAGACGCAACATAGTCCTAATAATATTCATTTAAGCTAATATGTTTATTATTCTCGAATTTCATTAAAATTTACGATTTACCGGTTTTGCCGACGGTCACTGACGCATCAGTCGGAAACTTACAACAGAAAACACGGATTTAAACGTGGCTTATTTACTTTGCGCCGAAAAGGGAAAATATAAGCTATTTAGAATACTTGTACTGACCAGAATAAACACTTATTAAACAGGAATAGTTCATTAGAAAGAATAAACTTCAGTGCTGCTTTGCATAAAATATGTTTTTATTTCTCATCTGTATCTTTCGAACTACTACAAAGTGCATCGCGATTATCAAGGTCGCGCAAGAGAACCAAGAACATTGTAGTTGGAGCTGTATTTCGGAATAAATACTCTTGACACGTAACTACTGGTATTGACAATCAAAATGTATTTCCGTAATAGGAGTCATGTTGCATATATTCGATCAATACCTGTATAAAAATATGCGTTGTAAATTTTTACTGGTGGAATCCATGACTAGGTGTGCAAATAGCGTGTTTCTTTTGAAGTTATATTCTGACCGGAAACCACAGATTGGACCGATACACATCGAACAAATTGATGTGGACCTTTTTGATACATGGCGTTTTGTTTGCTTTGCTTTGCAGGTTTAACTGCAACCTCGACCCACGGAAGACACCTGGTGTTTCTTCGTCAACTCATGTCCCGCATCCATACTACCGTTCCCCGCTGTGAGAATATGAGAATATGTCACGCATATATCTGCACTCCACTGCGCTGCGAGAGCCCGGAGTAGGTATCAATCACATGGAATGTTTACAACGGAAAATGTGAAATTCGAATCCCATGTATTTCTCCTGTCCTTTCGTTGGTAATACCACTTTATCGATTTCAAATTCAGTTTTGTTTCTCACAGCTTGCACAGGACAATTGCTGTCCCTGAGCCAGTCGTACGTCAAGCTTCTTGTATTATGGGCTGATCCAGTGGCTTCCAACACTACATATCAGTAAGTCCTCTCTTCTATTATGCAATAGAGAACAGTAATTCATCACCCGGATCCCGCAGGATTGACCAGTACTAAAGCCGAACGAAAGAATTGCTTGATAATGGATATGAATCCTACCGGCGTGCAGCAGACTACCAGTAGAATCTCAGGCAGCAAATACAGCACAACTAATCTTAAATACCAGCGTCTAAAATAAATAAAATGCTTTAAATGAAATTAGTCATCTGAGTATGCTTAAATAGTATCCTAAAAATGTCATCCAACATCTTTGACTACAAATTTAGCACAACCGTGAGCACAAGTCTGGGATATAGGACCTATTCATCCAAGGATTCAAGTCAATTTTGATTTCTCATTAGGGGTGACCGATGGTTAAAACCAATTCTACTGAGAGGAAGAAATCCGTCCTCCACGCAATTGCCTAAACAGAAGGAGTTCGTTGATGAGTGCAAGCAGAGATGTGCTTGCAATGAAAAAAAACTGCTCACTAAATAGAAACAAAGTTAGATTCTTGTGAAAATAGCAATCAGCTATGAACACCCAACTGGGTGTCATCAAAACGACTGTATATAGCCATCCAAATCCAATTCACCAATTCAAGAAGTGAAAGAAACACCACCGCGAGAAACGGTGAAAGCCAACCCGACTCCCGGAGATTGAATACACACGAATGCGAAAAACGGAGGAAAGATTAGCGCACACACACAGACCTCAGCGCGTGAAAGCAATGAGACTTCCTAAGCATTCATGCGGGGCGTGTCAACAAATCACACAATCTTGTTGGATATCGATTTTGTTCGCCTTATTTGCTTCACACACACACACACACACACACACACACACACACACACATTTTCATTACTTCTTCTCCTCGACACGCAAACACCGAACGAGAATGAGACAGATGGTGTCGCGATAACCCCCGATTTTTCGGTTATTTATCGTTTCTACGTAACGTAACGTGGATTCATTTCTGGCACACACAGACCGAGGGTGGATGAATGGAGGATAGGCACAGGGGACAATTTGAACCCGGGGGTTTGAGAATCGAAAAACCATTTAGCAAACGGTACATCACCACACATAATCGAGACACGTTGCGAAGAAAAATCACGGGCGTGTTCGGTTGCCAACTGGATCGTGTAACGAAATTTGTATATTCTGTTCTTCTCGTCAAATAGCTGCAAGAAGTGAGCTACATTCATCTGAGTGTGGATTGAATCTTTGCAAGGCGTATGTGAATATCTGCATATTTGTGGTTTATTCCAAAAGGATTTCCGTACGCTATCCAGATCACTCGGATCTTTTTCCAACACATTGTCTCCCAACACAGGCTCTGACCCCGGATATCCTGTCAAATCCGCGTAATCTAAGTACATTTCAATCTTTTTCATCTGTTACTCATGTAAAAACGCTTTGAAGCCAGCGAAATATGCCCTACACTTCCGTTGTCCCTTATTTTTTACTCACTTTTTCTGTCTCCTGGACAGCTATTTTGTGATACGTCTATTGGTTTTAGTTAACCCCGTAAATTATCTAGTTTCTCACTGGGGTCTTACGATAACTTAAATAGAATAAAACCTAATTAGAGAGGGGATAAGGAACGATCTGTTATGGCTGGTTTCAGTTTTCCGAAAAAGAAATCAGCCACATGATTTGTCCGAATACCTTCAGATGATGAAATCAACAGTTTTTCAATACCACAGCAACTTACACTTGGCATCCACAAGCCCCGATCCTGATCACTTGAGTACCACGCACTAATCTGAGAGCAAGATTGGCCACATCCGGGGTTTGTGCAAAGGAACGGGATACGGTTGAACCGACAGTGGTCAGACGTCAAACAATAATATCCACTGAAATATGCAGATGAATTTAACGGTTTCCGTTAGGTTGATACATATATCCAATCAATTTCAGAACAATTCTATTGTAAGAACTTATGTAAGAGGAAAGAGAAATTGAAAAGTAACCATGAAAAAGATTAAATCATAAAATTCTTACCGAATTCTGTGAAAACCTGTTCTTTGTTAACAAGAATACGTGCTAATGAGGGTACTGTGGAGTTACGATAAATGTTTATTAGAGAAAGAACACAACGATATTGTGTCTAGTTGACGAATGGGCACAACAGAAAGTTAGGTCAGCGTGTAGCGGGTGTGTGGAGTCGATGAGAATCTAATGCACACACTTTTGACATGCATTCAAATGATGTTCGCATAGGTTAGTTATCAACTCCTTCAGTGAAATTGAAGAGACATGGCTTATGATGGTCAATCCACGTAGAGGCAAATTAAAATCTTTCTCAAGGAGGTTGGGAAAAATAACAGGTGACCAATAAAATAAAACGGAAAACAAACTGAAATACAAAGCTGGAAATAATTGATTGCGGAGTACGAAACTGACGAGGTTCACGGATATGAGAAGAAAGTCGTCGAAGCTTACTGATGATGTGTTGAATGTGAGAGGTCCAGTGAAGATCAGTATCCATAAAACGCCCAGGTATTTAACACTATTTACCTGAGACACCGGTTCGGAACCAATCGATACCGGTTCAGATGAGAAAGAAGAGTGCGATAGTGTAAAGTGTCATTCGAAACCTTTGGAGGGATTAAGAGATAGATCAGGTGTGGCGGAAAACTGTTGAACGTTATCCAAATTGTCAGAAAGTTGTGAAAGACCAGAAGAGTCAGAGGTGGCCTGACAAAAAACCAAATCGTCAGCATACTTGAAAAGAGAAGAATAGAGGCGATAGTATACAGGTCACTAATATACGTAGAAAATAAGTATGGTAAAAAATCGGCACCTTGAAGTGCCCCAGGATCGTTCACCAATAGTTTGTATTTCTTCCCATCTAACCTGGTACAGTGAGTTCTGTTATGTTTTAAGTAGTATGTGAGCCAAGCTAATTACTCTCCAGGACAATTGAAGGTCTCCATTTTACGTAGAAGAAGGGAACGAGGAATAGAATCAAATGCAGATTAGTAGACCAGAAACACACAGCGAACAGATTTCGCAGAGTCATTCGAGGATTGGGTAATTTTTTGTATCTAGCGTGCATCTGTTTGGTTTACAGACAAACTAAACAATATCATACGGAACATCGATAGAGGATTGAATGAGCGCAAGAACAACGCGTTCTGCTAGTTTAAGTCCCACAGAAGTTAATACGATAGGACTAAAGCATTCAGTTAGAACGTTTGACGTAAAGGATTTGTGAATGGGAACAATTGTTACTGGTTTCCAACAATCTGGTATAGAACCGGTTTTTAAGGAATCGTGAAAAAATGATGTGAATATTTCACTGAGTGAATAGGTCCCATATCTCAGAATGGAAGATGAAGGACTGCACGTGGTTTTCATGGCACACAGAAGCTCAAATGTTTCTTTTTTTCGAGACGGTCTCTACTTGAACGGCATCGTTCAGAACAAATGCCGTGATGGCATCGCTTGATGGGTGGATAAACGCGGAATTGACACTGTTCAAATCCGTTATACAATCCGAACTTTGGGATTTGGTCCCACACAGCAATTCGATACTTTGCCAACTTCGCTTACTGTTGTTACATAGCAGAAGCTGGGAGGCGCACGAGGCATAGAAGCGTTTGATTTCAGCCTGATCAATTCAGTATATTGCTTGACAGCCGCTCAGTCTCTAGATTTGTACGACCGTTCCTTCTGTCTTCTGAATGATTTTAACTGTGGAGATGCTATTCTGCCGTTATAAACAAATGTAGTTTCAAAAGGGCAGCATAGGTTAGACGTGCGGTTAAGTTTTTCAGTGAATAAGTTGACTGCATTGTGTAAAGAGGGGCAAGAAGAAAACCACGAAGAAACGACACCAATGGAACGCTTAAGAAGAGGGGTGTTCTTTGGGGGAGAGATTGCGAAGATGAATAGTGATTCGATTGGTTCTAGTGATGATGATGTGTGCATGCATGAATGAATGTGTGCATTTGTGTATGTATGTACGTATGTACGTGTGTGTGTATGTATGTATGTATGTATGTATGTATGTATGTATGTATGTGTATATATGTGTGAGTTTGTGTATATATTTATGTATGCATGTATTTATGTATATATGCATGTATGTATGTGTGTATGTGTGTTTGTACTTATGTATGTGGGTATTCAGGTATGTATGGATGCATGCATATATGTATTTAAATATGTAAGTACGTATTTATATATTTATTTGTGTAACTCTTTTGAACACATTATCTGGAGATAGTTATGTAGCTGGAAATAATGTGGAACGATTGTAGCTCGGGACGTAGATGTTGGTGGTTGTGTATTCACCGACGTTCCGGAGTCAGGCTAGGCAACATCATCAAAGCAACTTCGGAGGAGCGCCGGTTCTCAGTGTGACGGTGCTTATACAGTCCTGTTCGAGGGTTTGATTGACCGTATTCGTCCCTTCAATCTCACTTTTCAGTTTTGACCATTTAGTGTAATTTGATTGGCTGCGTCGGTGTCATGGTGACACTCCGCTTTCTTCACTGGTTGATTGGCTTTCACGGACCAACCAGAAATCGCTTTGAACCGGTTTCGAACCAGAACTATATTAGCGTCGTCACACTGAGAACCGGCGATTTCCCGAAGTTGCACCGATGACGTTACCTAGCCTAGCTACGAAACGTCTGCGAACAACACTCCCACCTCGGAGAACACACCACCACCAATAGTTGGGCAGTTTTCAGAAGGTATGTTTTAGATAAGTTAGGAACATAAGGTGAAGAAATGATCAATCTCATATAACACCCTGACTTTCAACAGATTCCTTCTTCCCAACGCGTATCGTTTTGAGCCTCATTCACGGGACTGAATACGGTTTTACCCCACAATAGATACAACACATCTGCCACATTATCCATTAATTTTTTGTTAATTATATTTGTTCATTGCGGTTGGTCGCGCTGAAGTTGTAAGAAAACAAAATTCATGAGAAATATTACTTCGTAAGAATTTATTCAATAAAATGACTCATAAACATGTCACAGTTTATGGTAGCAATTTCGTTTCATAAATACCCGGTTTGTTCACCTTTATTGTTGACCGAATGTGCCGCTTGTTTAGGCATGAAGTCCATCAAGTTGACAGTGAAATCATGGTTCTCTCTTGCAGACACAAACACTCTAGCTATCAACCACCTCAACATCAGGGGAAAAGTTTTCGACAACTTTGGGATCCGAGCTGTTGAGCGATAACTGATTAAATTTCAATTTGAAATACGCCATTACAAACGTTGGAAATCAATATATATATATATATATTGTGACGAGGTTTAAAAATAATAATATGATGAACCCTACGTGAGATGTGTCATTGAGGTGTATCGTAAAAATAGATGGACTTTGGGACTTGCGTTTCACAGTTGTTGCAAGATTTTTTCTTTCGTTTTATGACCAAAGATTTTATATGTGCAGTTTGTAGGCCACTTTTCTATAGTCAAAAATTATCATTCATTGGTTTTTTTACTTTGTACCTTTGAAAAGAGATGCTGTTTAAAGTACTTTTCATGACCAAAATAAACATATTCAAGAAAAAGTAATCGTTCACCGGATTGGATTCAATTTCATAGAAGCAATGTGTCGAGTATATAGCGAATGAAGCGTGAGCCAAAAAGCTGGGAGGCACTGAAGAGCTAGTTCGACCTGGTTGGGTCTCATCCGAGCAGTGCGAATCTCACTAACCAACCGGGGATCGAACCCGGGACCTCATGGCCAGAGTGGAAACATGCTACACAATCGGCCACTGGACAGCTAATCAGGCCCCTTTTTCATTTTCCATTTTTTACAGGATATATCACAACCCATTTTTGTGAGCTTTTGGTGGTGGGTATCACAACTGCTCGCTCATCCCAACACTAGCCTACGGAGTTATGACTCGATTGGAAATATCTACAATCTGACTACTTGTTGCATGTGAGAAACGGAGGATTTGATACAGTTTAAGAGAAAGAATTCGTCGTGTATATAGCAAATGAAGTGTGAGCTGAAAAGCGGTTCGCTCATCGACCTGATGCTTGGTGGATAGCATACTTGCATCCTGCCTGCGAGGTCTCATGTTGGATCTCCAGTTGGGTCGACGGATTTGCACTGCTGATAAGACCCAAGGTGATCAAACTTGCCCTTAGTTCTTTTCTATCCCCGCTTGAATTGTCGCGAACTTGAGTGACGCGTTAAAATTTGTAGTAATATAAAAGTTACAGCTGAAAAGTGAAAAATATTTTATGCAAAACAGCGTAGAAATTCATTGTTCCTAATGAAGGATTCCTGATCGTGAGAGTAGTGATTAAGTTGAACACAATGCAATGATCAAACTCGCGCAACATCCTACCTTTCATCAAGTTCGTTCCTCCCAAGGCTTAGTGTTTCGAGCCTCGTACATGGAGTGGAACATTACATGGCCTCACATCACACGTAACATTGTCGTACGGATATCCACTTATGCTTTGGCTTCCATTTGTCGAATGCCACCTATATGTGCGATTTCTTGATTTCGACGACAGTTGCTGGCGCATCAATTGCAAGATTAAAAAGCTTCACTGGAAAGCGCGGTTAAAATTTATTCATATATTGATTAATAGGGATGACACACGTATCCTACTCTCATTTTGTCAATGTTCTATCTGAGCTATTTTTTTTATTTTTGAACACTGCAATCAGTCATTTTTCTTGCATAGCGTCCACCAAGTGAACTGTCAGACATAACTCGTCAGTTTCCTCTAATGTATGCCGCACTCTGTCCACAGACGACTACTGTCAAGGTAGCGTACATATCCCGCGCAAATTCTAACGTTGAAATACAAGAACTGAGAACATTTAAATCGGAAATAAATGTCAGCACAAATGCTCTTCACCTATGGCTATATCGATATACATGTATAATACGGGAAACTAAAATGTATTTCTAAAATTACAATAATGTTGTACGAATTTGATCTAAACCTATTCTATCTTGGTTGCATCCGGTAATGTTTTACACCAGAGTTCTTACGTTTTCGATGAATCTTTATCAATGATAATCGGGATTCGACGGTTGAGGAAAACCCTATCATGAAAGAAGCATCCATAACTGTATACCGCACAACATAGCAACCAAAAACAATGAGACAAATGTGTTTTTCCCGAAAAACGACGAGTTGTCCATTCGTATTTCCTTCAAGACGCTTAGACCTCAAAGACTGACAGTATCCACCTGAACCCCACAGTTTAGCAACATCATTTCTACCCTCAAAACAAGGCGTTTTCAATGAAACTGTAACCTCTTGCAACAACGTGTTCCAGCTTTCAAGGCAATACGTTCAAAGTAGTTTAATTCACATGAAATAATGGACTGGTTAATTAGGAGAAGCCTTGTCTCGAACCCAAGTGCACATTTGCGGGACACAATTGATTGATCGATTGGCTGACTGACTGCTTGAGTGTTGGCCTCAAGGTACTCGCATGTAATGCGAAGTGTGTCAGCCGGAGTGAGCCTGCCTGCCTTCCTGCCTTCCTTCCTACACGCTGTTCGCTCCTGCTTGTTTCCCGGTTTGTGAACGGGCTACATATTTGTCATTTACAATAAACTTACTGGTAAATTAGTTGTGTGCTCATTTACCGACCTAATTTGGAACAAAACAATGACAGTTACATTATTGTCTTCGTGACAGATTTCGAATTATGGTGTAGAAAACCAGTCGAACTCATCAAGTGTCGAACTGGTCGAGAGACTTTGGATTATTAGGACAGCAAGATGAGTAAATTCGGTGAATCCCTCACATGCAGACCAAAGTCGCGTAAACGGCACACA
This sequence comes from Echinostoma caproni, assembly GCA_900618425.1. Lineage (NCBI taxonomy): Eukaryota > Metazoa > Platyhelminthes > Trematoda > Plagiorchiida > Echinostomatidae > Echinostoma > Echinostoma caproni. The sequence goes on from UZAN01053993.1 coordinate 15,532, forward strand.
CGTACTCAGGACTCTACTGGATGATGTTTGAGAATAACAACCCTTATAGAATTCTCACATCGTCCCCTTGTGTGCGTGATTTGGCGTCAAGTGTATTTTATTTCTTCAAAAGAAACTTATGCATGGAGGCATTCCAAAATGCTTAACTTATTTCACTATAAGAAGAACATCACCTTTTCAATTCAGCATGGTTTTAAGTTGGTGATTTGCGGAGACCAGTGTTGAAGCGAAAAAAATCCCAATTTTTTTTCTCAGTCATTTAAAACACTGAAAAACCAGTCTCATGATCAAAAGAAGCTGCCTATGCTTTGACTGGTTGATGAGCATAATGCTAAATTTAGCAAATTGCTATTTGTCACTGACATTTACCATTACAGTGGGATCAAATGGTTATTGAAGGTCATCGAATCCATGATTGCAATAGTTT
>UZAN01053994.1:0-12156 GCA_900618425.1 Echinostoma caproni
TCCCCCATCTCTAAACAATAACCAAAAACGGAGAAGAAAATAATTGTGATTGATCGCCTGCAATTAGGAGTTCATATAATCCTAAGACGAGCAAAGAATGACAAGCAATTCCCTTAGACTGAAATGTTTCTTGGGGAAAGTACAACTGTGCGGTCATCCGGTGCTGTGCATCTCAAGCAGACTCACAGCTTCCCAATTTGGGTACCCACAAACTCAACGAGAGGCTCTAGCTATCTATTAGGCTGTCACGCGTATGCACAAGTATCTTTATGGTGCTCATTTCACCGTTGTAAATGATCAGAAAGCCTTACATTCTATTTACAACCCCCAACGTTCCATGGCAAAGTCATCTGCAGTTCAGTCCAACGACGGAGTATTGCGTTGTCTACCTATTCCTACGACATCCATCATCGGAGGGCACAGTCCATTCCGCATGCAGACTATCTATCATGCTATACCGTTTCAGACGATGCTTACACGAGTGATTGTCTAATCACTCAACCGCTCCTGGTAAGCCGAGCTGATTTAGTTCGCGAGACCAGGAAGTATTATCACGCTATCCTTTCCTGTTTCCGCCGAGGTTGGCGAAGTGATATCAAGGGCCGATTTCCTGAATTCTATAAACGTCGTGAGAAAATTTCTGTGACGTGCTATGGTGTCTTGTGATACAATGACCGCATTATTGTACCTCCAACATTACGTACTGCGGTTCTGAATGACTTACATTCCGGTCATCTTGGCATTGAAAATATGAAGTCTCTTGCCCGTCTTACATGTTGGTGGCCTGAAGTGAATCATAACCTAAATCTTGTTGTGAAATCTTGTGCTGATTGTGTGCACAAAGCTCATAGACAACCTTCGAAATGGACTTCGTGGTCAGTATCCTCCGAGTCATGGCAACGAATACATGTGCAATACTGTGGTTCATTCTTCAAGAAGTTTTACGCACTGATGATCGTCGACTCTTGTTTCCGTTGGCCGGAATTAATTTTACTGCCAAGAAAGATACCGATTTGTTGTTGTTGTTGTTGAGTTGTCAGCATGTTCTCACTCCACCCCGACACCCAGAATCCAATGGCGCAGCCGAAAACTTTGTTTGCACACTGAAGAGTGCCATTACTTCTGTGAATCCCAGTACATTCGATGAACTGGACAGAGGCGTCGACAACTTTTTGATGCAATACCGCAACGCTGTACATTCAACTACGGGGCACAGTCCAGCAAAGCTGTTCAAGAGTCGAGTACTTCGAACAAATCTTCCACACTTGGATTCTGCGGAAGTCGTATATCATCGTGGTAACGATTTACGACCCTCCAGATGCATTGTACTGGATCATATAGGACAAAGAGAATATCGGATATTGGATCCGCACGATGGTGCTGTACATCGTAGCCACGTGGACCAATTTTTGATTTGCCCAAGCCGGATACTGATTTTGAACCTACTAATTTTATTATTTTTGGGTCTTTTTCGGATTAACTATACTCCAATACAAATGTTTAAAGTAGCACAGAATTACCCGTAAAATCCGAAAGATTACTCAACGAAGCTGCCGTGAATAACAGAAACCGGAGGTTCATTCGATCTGCGACGGATGTGATCATTGTGCATTAACTATAAACTCATGTGTTTTAATAAACGCAATGTTCCCGTGCATTCTGACTTTACGCTTGTTACAGTTCAATTCCGTTGTTGAGTTCAGTTTTCTGATTTCGTTTTCAGTCCCAGTTCTGGGATGGGCTATTTCTGCGCTGATTTCGCTACGTATACGATTTACTAGTCCGAGTGTTTACGACAGCAGTTAATCACCGTTTATTCACGTAGATTGCAAAAATCCATGAACAATTTAGTTTCGGACATTTCTTACTATGTTAAAACGGGAAACCCTATCATTTGCATTTGGTGTTTTTCTGGGAGGTAAATTTTCTGCCGGTGTGGATGATACTTTATGGTAGTAAACAAGATTGCATGTCTTTCTTCAAGAATATAAGTAATCATAAACAAATAAATAATAATAATAATAATAATGAAGTGTATCACAAACTGAACTTACTACCGGACAAACGTTAGTTATGAAACTTTTCTACAGAGCAACGGCTGACGACAAAACCAGCACAAAATAGAAATCAGTTGTAATGCCTAAGGACACTTGGAAAGTGCAGTGTTATTTGGTTTTTCACCTGTTAAACTTGGGCAGGTATTCCGCACAAGTATTCTAACATGATCAATCACCTGCGCTTCTGTGCTCTCATGGGTAATTACTGCAGGACAGTGCTCGTGGTACGATCAATCTGCAGAATACAGAATACAAGTCAACATGAACCAAAGGTCCATGCACACGACACAATCAAGTCAAAATAGCAGCACTACGACTGCACATTAGACAATCAAATGATTATTTCCAGCCCAAAATTAAAGCAAAGATCCTTGAGTTAAGACCCCAAGAGAATAGTTAGTTGATGAAATAAAGAATCAAACGGAGACTGTAGAAACGAATGAGCGGCGACGGTGGTAAACTGAAAATTGTCAAGTCTAGTCTCACCCACGGTTTGGGCGGCCGCAGGAAACACAATGAAGGCTGAGGCAGTTTATTTATACGTAAAGCGTGGTTCTACAGTAAAAGGTAATCAATCAATAACGAATAAATTCAAGGCGACTTACGACTAAATTACAGGGTACAGACAATTACAAACGTGCCGGTACCGAATGACATGTAAAATTGTGATACAGTCAAACCAAAACAGAAGTGTACATTTATAAGCACAGAAAAACAGAACTAAGATGATACTAAATAAATAATCGTTCAACTTTGGTAATCTATCGTTTTTCAAATTGTTGTTAGGCAGATTTGTGATCTAATCTGTCGTTTGGCATTAAATATTCAGTGTAGCGCAGCCAATGGATATTGGCATTTATGATCAGGCTACTTAGATATTTATAGTAGTCATATTGCAACTGCTGAAACATTCAAATTCTCTTCTGGCGAATTCAGAGACTAAACTAAAAACAAGTACGATTAATGTTTTGATGGCCAACTATTTTTTATTATTAACAAATGTAGGTGATATATATCATACGCGTCACTGTTTGTAGTTGGCGGATGCGCTACACTGTGCTACCTAGGTGTGTACTTTTTGCAGTAAACACCAGTCGGAGTTGGACGAAATCTCCCTACACATTCCTCTTGTGATGTAGTATACTGGAGTTGCTCTCGTGGTTTATTATTGGAAAAGGCCTATTTTAAAAGATCATTCTTTTGGGCCTGAAGTTTTGCGTGCGACTATGATTTGGTCACTCAGGCATTTTATTTGTGTTCCCTAGAAAATTATCCATCCGGAATGCTGCGCTAATGATCGCAGTTAATAAATGCTGCAGCTGATTTCATTTGGACACACATTGTTCCTATATTGTCTGTTATCCCAAGGTGCCCCATGTAATTAATTTTCGTGAAACCCATCAGAAAGGCAAAACGGAATGAGATTATCTGGAAAGTTACAGGGATTGAGATCAGCTTTTAAAATCTGTGCACTTCACAATAATATTTCTATTTACACGAGCAATTTGATTTCAGGCTTTTTGATCACATCGACAACCAATTTACAGTCGATATCCTTCCATATCGCAACCATGGGAAGCCGCATTTTGCAATATTTTCCCTTTTTTCAGAAAATTCAAACCAACCCTATAGGTAACATGTTAGGTTCTGACTATGCAATATCACCCCTTGAGTATGTTGCACTTCCTGATTCTTACTCACTTGATATCTGATCGATTTACGGACTGACCATTTTTAATCAACATGCAATATCACATTCAACCAATAGGTTTCACACAAAGTGAATCACAAATGAGGCTGTTAAACAATTGGATAAACCTTTTGAGGAAGGTACATAGATACCAGCAGTCCAAGACATGGCAATCTGCAAGAGGTTGTCCACCAGGGAAAAGTAAGTGTTGAAAATGTTGAAGGCGCTAAGTGCAACTCAGAGCTATGTCGCATAATTACTTGGTATTTCAGGGAAAACTGTTTACAATGTTATATCCAGACGACCATGGAATATTTGTACACACTAGTGCATTTCACGAAAGATGCCACCAGAAAACTAACGATAAACTCAAGGCAGTTGTAGTGTTACAACCAACGATCAGGGTTATGATTTTGTCTTTTAATTGTTCGTTCTGGAAATATTTACCAGAATACCTTTTATCTTTGACAAGCGATGAGCAATACAACGTGAAAGCCGAAATGGACATTCCCATGGCGATAATTTATAATTTTGCCATAAATGTTTGTACTCTACCCCGTTTTTTCTGTGACACTGTGGGGATACTAGAATGATTTTATCCAGCTTTGGTGGTCATTTTTGTTGCTGTGGTCACCAAAGCCACGACTATATTTGCGGCCGTAAGATGAGTCTCGCTGATGGGTGTGAAATTTGGTTGTTCCTCGAGCTGTCGCAATAACGTAGCTGTGTAAACAAGTAGACGCTAATCACAATTGACCCAGCTGGCAAGCGGGACATTGAGTAGGACGTTAGATCTCCAATCGATTGATAACCGCTGTCTCCGTGAGCGGCCTGTGCAAATGTTTGAACGAAAATCACAGTAGTCCTTTCTAAGGCACTGACGCCATTCGATGGGCCACTGACCAAAGGTCATCGCAACCTGGATCTAAAGTTAGAAATAATGTGGAACGATTGTAGCTCGGGATGTGGATGTTAGTGGTGTTGTGTTATCCGAAGTTACACTGATGATGTTGCCTAGCCTGGCTACGAAACGTCTGCGAACAACACTTCCAGCTCGGAGAACACACCAACAACAACTGGATCTAAAGTACTCCTTACTGTGAGGGATACATTATGTATCAGATGTTTCATTGGTTTTCGATTACGTGGTTCCTCTTAGATATGGTTTTGTCACAGAATTGAGCACTAAATCACGTACGTGGAATCAAGTCTGAATCGGTCGCTGTGTTCCGATTTTATGAAATGAATATTGCCCAATCGGCTTCAGATCATGGTGCGCCCCATGTACCCAATTCGGTAGTTACCCTTATTGGAAAATATTTAGAAGTTAAATTTGGTAAATGAGAAGAATTTCTCAAAGAAAAAGTAAGCAGTTTTCGGAAAATTAGCCACTTGAAGCTGAAAAGGCCACAATTCGAGTGCACCGTTTTAATGTCCAGCTGAGGGCCTCATAAAGGAAAGGAAATTTCTTCGATACACAAAGATAACTTTATACAGTTCATTTGAATTCCATTCTAAACAAACAGAAGGTACTAATAAATCACGATGACAAGTAACGAAACTAAAGTAGTTTTCATCAATGATACATATTTTTCACGAATTTTCCATGTGATTTATCATACTACTTAGTAACATATACTACTGTCTGACATTTTGTGTCGCAGGTTTTGGAATTTACTCACCTTTTTCGAATTCTCGAGAAGATTCACTGTACCATGTAAAATATTAGACTTCAGAAACCAAAGTATAAGCATTTGTATTTTAGTCCACTTGATTATTACATTCCCTGACTTAAGCATGCATAACCGGCTTTTCAGCCATTGGAAAAATAAGGCATTGAAACCGGCGGGAAACAGTGAAATAGTTGATGTCCAAATAAAAGCTTGAAATAACAAGGATTATTAAAAATTCCCTCGGAATCCTATCGCTGTCGATTAGGATTTGTACTGGGTAAAGACGACAGGGTTTTGCACCAAAATTCAAGGGAGCGTAAGAGATCAGAATTTGGACTGGGGGGAAATATTTCAAAAGATTAGTGTAAAGGGGGCGCATTAGGTTGGAAAGAGGTTTGTTAGCAAAGGAAACACAAAATCTCGTGGGAATTCTTTAAGTGAGATGTAAAGCATCTAACGGGATAACGGTTTCACAGTTCATGATAGCCAACACATGACAGATTAGCTTGAAATTTGTCTATGTAGTCTCAGTGTTACTGCCAGGGACTAAGGTAAAACAGTCGGATAAACAGTTGGGGTCACAAAAGAATCGTTCACCATTTCGGTGTTAAATTGCATGGGGAAAAATAAATTATGCAGTTTGAAAACTGCATTTAAAGTGTTCAGTAATCTACAGAACATTAATACCCAGACATTTTGTATATTCGAATCTGGAAAGGAAATAAGAATGAATTGCCTAGTGAAGTTTTGGAAGGTGTGGGTGAGGCGGATGTGAAAAATACACTCCAAATATTTGGAGAAAAACTGGGTTAGTTCAGAGGCATAGAAAAATGCATGAATTATCCGGAGGGTTGATATTTTTGTACAGATGAACAACAGTATTCGATAGAATAATTTCACATTAAATGATATTTTTTATCAGGTAGGTAAACCTTTTGAAGGAAAACATCATTCTGGGAGACCTACCGCAGGTATTTTAGCATAAGTGAATCGTTTGGCCTGGATGATTACCAATTATTATCACTATTGGTTTTGTCTACTCATGAGTAGACGCGTGATATTTGTAGGAAGTGAGGAGGCCGTTAAGGAATGGAAAGAAATGACAGGCAAAATGATTTCCACCTGCGTTCGAAAACTGCCGNAACTGCCGGCCTTGTTTTTATGGACTGGTGCCTTATGGTCAAGTTAAAAGGTTCAGGTTTTGGTCAACGTTTAAATTGGTTAGAATATAGAGCTGGAGAAAGGTTCTGTTTGAAGAATCCCACGTTGATCATGTTGTTTACTCTTGAAAAATTTGAATGACCAATACGTGAGTTTCTATTTTCATCCTTTCATCATTCTCCAATGTTATCTGCTGCATCAGACTGTCGAGCCTCACAGCATCTAGTCATTTTGGGTATATCATCCACCTGTGTCGACATTTTGTGGAAAGAAATTAAAAACCTGCTAGATTTAAGATTTTATCCTCCATGTATGTGATGCATCACCCTCGTCATCTGTGAACTTGCTTAAAAAACCAATGCTGCACAACTTATACCGGGGAAGAATTCACTGCAACTAGTGCATATGTTTAAAATCCCCTGAGGAGGAATGTTTCTTTAATAATCAGATTTACATTACAAATTATTTAATGATTTATTTTAGGAAACAAAATTTATGAACGTAGGCCGTAAGCAGAGCCAGTGTGTGACTAACCTCGAAAAACGTTACAAGCTCTGCAATAAAGCTGTTTCATCCTCGTCAGGAACCATCCGTGTTGCATATTTACCGAACCTACCATGATTACAACTCAGGGTTCATGCCCGGGTTCAAATCCCCGTGTAGTCTGTGAATATTCAAGGCTGATGCTTCACAATAAAGATAAAACTGCTTTAATTGAGTTATGTTGTTTGATTCTGATGCAAGCAATACTGTATATTTCAGTAAATCACCGTAAAATGTATACATTATGCTCTGTTCCATCGGTCAATAAATTCGCACTGTTTTATAATTGAAATGTCTTATAATTTCTCAAAACTTTCATGAGTTTGATTTTTGATTATCCATGGAAGAAAAACAGCGGTAATTTTACCGGAATCATGGTCTAATTTGGTACACTTGATCGTAAGCAATCCCTTGAATAAATTGCGTCTACTTTGTGTTTGGTTGTATTGAACGTATCGAACGACCCTGAAGTGAATTTGTTCACAAATGTACAGTAATACCCCCAAAACATCGTATCACGAAATCCATTGCAGAGACACGGCACCAAGACTATGACTGTATTGAAGAGCATAATTCTATTTTCATTAAATAGTCAACCAAAAACCTCTCGATTTTCCGACAAGAAATGCTGAATCCTCATTGAAAGAAATTTCAATCACAGAATACATGAATTTGCTGGATTTTTTCAAGTTATTGAGTGAACTTTCGATTTCTAAAATTTTTGAATAAAATAGCTCCTCTTTAACTTTTGAGCTGCATGAGTATGTGGTTGTTTAATTTTTTGCTGTTATCTGCAAACTGCTGAATTGTAAACTGTTAGAACCATGATTAGTTTTCGGCTAATTTATAGCCTGAGAGCTTTGTAGATGCTTGTGTAAAGCAAAAATTCACTGTAAAATTATTTTTTGTAATAAAAACAGATGTCTTTTCAAAATAACTTGGATGATTTAGCTTCATATGTGTTGCAAACAAATTTAATGGATTTAAAAAATGCACCTGTCACTGGATTCTCGTAACTACGTGTGATAGTTTGTAAACTTGGTAATACTAAGTTCGATTTATTTGTTGAACAACTGGAGACAAATATTAAAATACCATTGCAATTGTACGCACGTGATGTAACAATAGCATCTTAACTGACCAGTCAGCCAGTGAACATGCTACGCCTTCGCCTGAGTATTTTGCATGACCAACGAAATCCTCGGTTGTCGGTTCTGACCGATCTGTACGTGTTTCTTCTCCGAGGTGTAACAGAACCACGATGAGCGTCAAGTGTATATGTAAAAGGACAGAGGATGGGGAGGGAAGATCCCGTGAACTATGAGTGTGGGTGTAGCAGTTGTTGTTGTTGTTGTTATTATTACTTGAGGCCTGGTGCCTGTCTTCATTGATGTCGCCAGTATTACTGCCGCCATGAGCACACAATCAGAACCCCTGCCCCGTTCTTTCCAGCCTCCGATACGCGTACCACCTTGTTCAGGTCAGCTCACGTCACCCTCACACACTGTCGCTCTCATTCGCTCCCACACTCTTGGTTTCCACGTGGCTGCCTGGTAGGCTAACTGTCTAATTGCCTGAACAAGCATGTGCGCTTCTGTATGTCCGTCCAAGTTTACTGAACTGTGATGAAGTGGCTGGTCCGTTTGAGAGCCACTTCACACAAACACACACACGAACACAGAGAGAACCCAGTGACCAACGGATCAGAACAGGAACCTGTGACGGATTGGAGAAATATCCACACAAACCGTACTCAAAAGTTAACTGATTCACTACCAAGTGGCTCTTGACAATTGTCGGTACGAAGGCCTGGTCGGTTGTGTTGTGATGGTGGGGTGTGATAGGGAAGAGCAGGAGTGAGCGGATAAATTCTAGCTTGGTCCTAGAGGACGGGGAAGCAATATCCACCCTTGATATGTTTCCATCTGTGTTTACACGAGCATGATCCTTCCCTACCGATAGGTGTGCGATAGATAGGAGTGGTTTTTGCCTAATGAGAGTCGATGGAAAGAAGGTAACAGGCCAATGCTGAGACATCCCTGCCCACAACTCTTGTTTCCTACGTGGCCCAACAGAGCATGGGTTGGTTGGATAAGTGAGTAAAAATTGAGCACAAATGGTCCGTATAGCCAGTTCACCGATGGATGGTACGCAGAACACGGACCCGTATATGTCGTTAAGGGATTGCCTGACTTGTTCACTGACGGACTGACTGACTGATTGAGTGACTGGATATCTGTGCTCTTCAGTACAAATTAGCTTTGTTGCTATCCCTGAAAGTGCTTGAGAAATGGGATAGGTTGTGCAGATAGACACGAAGCGATTGATCAAAATACTGGCTGCTTATGGTTATCAATGGATTAGGATGAGCTTTTTAATCTAAATGAAACAGCACACTACAATTTACACATTTTACACTCTATCGTCATGTATTCACATTCGAAAACCGGTTATAGAGGTCAGAAGATCAAGAATAATTCTCCCAGAATACCTGATTAGTTTTGTACGTTCTTGGTTTAGCACTTACGAGGTCACAAGCATCACGCTCTCACTGCGTTTGTGTGTTGGTCTCACTCTGGGAGAGTTCATTAATTCCGCACTTTCTTCCTACAGGTACTTTTTTAATGAAATTCCATTCGATCTCAGTGAGAAAGAGCTGGATAGCTGTCATATCCCTAATAGAACACAACTTTTGTGTCCCTACTGAAATTCGAACAACGACCAATCGAACGGCTGCGGTTAGGGGCCGAAATTAGAGTTCCTAAGCTACATCGCAGACGATCAGCCAATTGAGAGCATAATCACATAGATTGATACGACAAAATAAATTGATCTCTTCGTTTAAAACAAATGAGTTTGAAATAATAAAATGAATATATTATTACAGGTGTTGATCAAACTCGTGCAACATCCCTCACACTTTGGAAATATATTTCAGTCTCCGCTATCATACTTGTGTACGTGCGTATTTATAAATGGGTAAAGTGTATTTATTCCTGATTTTATCTCTCACATCTATGTACACTTAAACCTATTCATTATTTTCACGTTCCCCTTTCATCGTTGGTTATCTGCAAATGACCGAATTCTATATGCGTTTGACAACACACATTTTATTGTTTAATTCTTATTTACTAATAATTATAATCGAAGTACATAATTACAGTATAATTACTCGTGTTCTGTAAATTGAACATTAATAATCCTTACTAAAATCGAAAATTTGAGTGCATTAAAAGACAATGAGCAAAGAGGCTGAGCCATTGGTATTTGTTTGTAAAACTACAAGCTCATAAGGGGTCGGTCGAATGGAGTTAGATATACCAAAGAACCTCGGAACATTTGTTCGAAGGAATTATGGATCCAAATTAACTTTCTCAAATGAAAACAATTCCAAGAGCATTCAACGGTCTGTTTCACTTTTGGACAAGTGAACGTAGTCATCACGACCTATGCAATCAAAATCATGGCTATTTTTTGTAGATCACGAAAGTAGTGCACAATTCAAATTGTTGTGGAACTTCGATTTATTACAAAAGACCACATATTGTTGTTCACAGTTTCAAACGATGTATTCAGTGAACGAGTGTAGTTAATTTTAAATTCATCTCAATTAACATATCCCCTCTGACAGTAACTTAGGTTGTTTGCCTCCAGTAGCATCAACTGTGCAAAGAGTACAATGGTACGCTTTAAGTTTGCTCATCTCGCCAACTTATTCAAAAGATTAGGTGCCTAAATCCATTCAGTCTGCTTCCACTAATCCCCATTATATTTCATTCTTTGCTCATTTTAAAGACAGACTCCCTGTTATTGAGTGGCGCACAGCTTCCATTGCTTTCAGTATTTCATCAGTTACACCGTGGACGCGATATTATTGAATATCAAAGCGGCCGCTTTGTTATCTTTCCCACTCTCAGGTGATTCAACTGAGGTGTTATTGCTTGGTTTTGTCATATTGCCGATGGATAACCTGTCTCAGTTCCTTTATTGGGATAGCAAATGCAGTGTTCATGTCTCAAGTTCTGTCTCAGGACTACCTTAGTAAATACCGCAGAAAGACAAACTAAACGATTAGGAAAACTTGGTCTTCGTTGGAACTCGATTCAGCCTTGATTGATAGAATGACAGGCAATATACGGAAGGATACAATAATAAGGAGGTTCTATTTTTCCACAATGGGATTAGACGATGAAAAGTATGATGTATATAGTGACGAGTTTTTGGAGACTTAATCTGGCGGAACACCAGGAGAAATAGTCGTACATCTGATTCCTGAGTGGAGGTGTGTCTTCTGTGCGCGAAATTCCCAGGCGAGCCGTTCTCAAGACCGGTCCGAGTCTTGGCTCATCTTTTCATGCTCATTCGCATCATACATTTTCAAAACAAGAACAAAACTATTGATTTATAAAACTTTGATGATACACTTCGTTTCGATCGCAATGGTAGAAACATCTATCGTAATATTATTCACTGGGGCAAGTCAGTTCAAAGTTTATTTAGTCAATTCCACGCTCATGTGAGTACATTAACTTTGCATTGCAAGCCTTTACACCTTGTTTTTTCAGGCAACCACATTCAATGAGTGTTTCAATGCATTTTCCGACCTCCTGGTGTAAGAATTCCGGAAGAGCATTGTTGGGTTGGGAAGAGTTGTTTATTCAAAACAATGATAGAATTATGGATAAATTGGGCTACGTGGACCGAAGTGTTTCATCTGGAATAGATCAATCATAATTTCGACAATCATGCAGAGTGGAACAGTCCAGCTTTATACATACATTGTTGTAGTTACCATTTTGAACGTAGTAATTCACTCCAGGAGGTCATGTTCATTTTTTTACCGTTGTGAGAAACCGCCAATCACATCCTTTTGCTCATTCTAAACGTACCTCTCACAAACGTGAGAAGCCCCTCAGAAAACTAGCAGAACATATAGAGTTTCAATCTGTATTGTTCGTGGTCACTTCATCTCTGTTAAAACCAATTTTCTTGCCACCATTGGAATGTCTTGTGCTACTAGTCTCTCAAC
>UZAN01053995.1:2734-15956 GCA_900618425.1 Echinostoma caproni
TCAGATTTTGGTGAGTCCGTTCCATATCTTTCGAATTTTTGAACCATTTTTAATTCGTTCAGAAAATTTCAGCGATTTTTTTCGATATTTTCAATTTACCGGTATCGTTGTTTGAACTTTTTAAGTTTGTTTTTCGAGTTATTTGGGGATTGCATATTTCAGATACACTTATTCATTGTTCCTACTTTCGTCATGGATTGTTTAGTGTCACTTAACCATCGCGCCACTTGTAGCCACCGGGTGCTAGAAAACATGGTAACCGTCCTCTAAAGACAATTTGATAACAAGGAAAGGAGTGTCGGCTGTAAACTCCTGATTATGAATCGGGAAGTACCTCTCATTAGCGAGTCAAAGGCCCGAAGGGAAATGGATAGATGGCGAGTGTTCNTTCGACATACTGCGAATAACAGGGTTCGCACACCCCGATTCTTTTAGGCGGGTCACCCGAGAAACAGAAAGAAACACCAGAAACTAAAGCGCACTCGGACAACCCACTCGAGTGCTCTCTTCGTTTTTTGTCGCCTGCAGGCTCTTGGCGCTCGTTCGCTGAGACGCCGCGGAGGGGGTGACGGCTACACTTGCCCTACGAGCCACCCTATCCCAAACTTTCTTACCACTCTCCGACTGATTGGTTACTCATGTACTCGGACTGTCAGGCCCATCCTTTTAAACAGCTCTGGGCGTTATCGTTCATCCTACTGGGGTGAGCCCCGGGCATCCTTCACTTCGTCTAAGTCATGTAGGTGATAATGATAATGTAACTGAGCCAGACCTGGGGTGGAGGTGGTACGTTGATCAGCAAGTGCCGGTGCCGGATGCTGCACTCTACTAAGCTCTATCCGGGGTGAGTTACTCCGGGAATCGCTATATATGCCCCACTAGTCAGTGATGCGTATTGGCAAGGGCCAGTGTATATAAAGGCGTTGTCCAGCTCGTCGAACTCTTTATTCCGACCGCCTCCGCCAGGAATGTATCCCGAAAGATCTGATTTTCTCTAATTGGCTACAAGCTATGCTTCCCCCTTATACCATTTCCAAAGTCTGAAAATCCTTTTGATTAGTGCGTGAGCCGGGATTCTTACCTGTTTGAGCACGTTGGAGACATTATGTCTCAGATCCCTTTCTCTCAGTCTAGCACTGCTTCAGAGGGGCTCAACCATTCCTTTGATGACTACATTTCACTGCATGCCTGTTGTGATGCCAGTTTCGAGACCCAGATTTTTTTATCTGGGATGCCATGCGGGCTACCTCCTTTCTAATATCAGACAGACTAGCGGTCCTAGCATTTATATCTGTTTGGAGTTGCAGAGTTCTGACTTCAAGTTTACCTCCAGCGCTTCCAAACTTACCCTGACTGCCTCTTACTCGTGGTTCATTGTCGGCTGACGTTTCCCTAACTCTATGACTGCCGCATCTTCAGTTGTGGTTTCATCGTCAGGTTGCTGTTACTCTGAGATGCGGCTCTGTTTAATTAGCTGTGAGCAGCCAAAGCGTACCCATTTAAGCTCAACATTTTCTAAGTATAATCGGTAAGCATAAGGGAGAATTTTACTGCAAACTTGATGAAATCACCGGTCGCAGGTGACGCAGGAAATCCCGTTTTCACCTGAACGATCAGAATACCTTTCGACTACGTGATGCTTCATGAAGTTTTATTGGGAAAATGCAGATCTATGTTAGCCGGCATTTTGAATGACGTCAGGAATATTTGGAAGTCCCTTAATCAAGTTGGAATAGCTTGAGTGCTAATGAACCCAAATATTTATTAGCCAAATACGGAGCTCAAGTACTCCGAGTTGAACAGGTTGCCAATGAACCCAAATGTTCATTGGTCGACAGATTCAATCGTAGAATATTTTATAACGGTCTATTCTCTCTATTTCACTCAGAAGTATTCACTTTCAAATTAATCACTGCGGATTGCATTCTTAAACGTGGTAATTCTTGTTGGAGTGTTAAGGCATCACAATTGTCCTCAAAATGTTTCAACCAACGTAAATAGTCGAACGTTCAGGATTATATGAGTGTTTTGAGATTGTGACGTCGGTGATATTGTAGAAAGTGGTCATTTTTCGAGTACTGAAAATTTAGAGAGGTAGATATAAACGAGAGGAGCGTATTTGTGAGGAAAATTAAGATTAAAAAATTAGAGGCCAAATGTACCATAATAAGCGCAAGTGCTAGTAAATTAGATAGCTTGTATCAGAAAGAGGGAGAAGAGGAACATCGCAAAATACAACAGGCAAATAAATGTATCATTTTCCGGAGATTGAACTAATTTCATGCTCAGTACCAGGAAAATTGTCTTGCATCCGTTCTAATAAGTAGATATTTCTGATATCTCTTCTGAACGACCCATTAGTTGTTTTAACCTCTACTTCTCTCTCTTTATTCCGTCCTTTCTCTTTCTGGTGTCTTGCATAAAGATCAAAGGCCCCTCATTCCTGAGTTTGTTTTCCTGTACCAGTGTCACCAAACCTCCGGGTTGAAAGTCTCTGTCTTATATACCACTCGGGTTTGGTTTGAAGTAAAGGTAAGTATTCCCTCGTCCACCGCTTCCAGAAGCAACTTGCGATATGCTGCACTTCGCTACATCTACGATTATAACGGTCTAGTGTGGCTTTACCTCGGAACTCGCATCGGACCGCCCTATAGTGATCAAAATCTGTGGTGTCAGTGCTTTGTAAGCTTACGGATCGGCGTGTTGCGGATTGAGATGTCGAATATTCATTATCCGTTTAGCCTCTAGTAGGCCGTGAGTAGCAGTTCGTTCGCCGCCTGTTTTGCTCCCAGAATTGCCGTCAGTATTCTCTTCGTTATTCCAATCAGCCCTTCCCAAACGCCCCCTAGATGGCTGGCGCTAGGAGGGTTAAAGTGCCATTGTACAGCGTCCTTTAGGAGATGATCATGTATTTTTATCCTGAAGCCAAGATCGCAAACAGGCCCTCAGTTCATTGCTCGCTCCGAGAAAATTCGATTTACTGAATGTGTTCTGGTTTTTCTCTCTGAGCTATTAACCTATCCAGGGCCATACTGAATTATTCCGTTGAATATGAGTGGGCGACCTCTAGATGTACTGCTCTCATGGTCATGCGGGTGAAGACACATCTATATCTTTTCTTTACGAACCATCTCCACTTAACACAAAATGGTCTGAAATAGTCTACAAATAGATCAACATAGTGGAATGACGGTAGTCGGCTATTTATTCTATTTATAGGCACTATAGTCATTAGCTGTCACCTTGATTTACCCCGTCGCCGACGACAGTGGACGCAAGTCGTCTCTTTACTGCTGCATCATGCTCAATTATTCAGAACCGC
This sequence comes from Echinostoma caproni, assembly GCA_900618425.1. Classification (NCBI taxonomy): domain Eukaryota; kingdom Metazoa; phylum Platyhelminthes; class Trematoda; order Plagiorchiida; family Echinostomatidae; genus Echinostoma; species Echinostoma caproni. The sequence goes on from UZAN01053995.1 coordinate 6,057, forward strand.
GCCTAATTTCAGATAACACGTGCTTAGGCCCTAAATGACCTACCTTCGCATGGAAGTGACGCATGAGAAGCTCGGTTACGTGGTGTCTTGGAGGTAGGATAGGTGGGTTTCTTGCGTCATGTAGGAAGTGCCCGTAATGTAGCCTACCACCAACTCCAAGCACCCCGTTTACTAAAATTGGACACAGATTACGTAGAGGGCTACCTCTGTGCACGTGTTTCTTAGGGTCCATTACCGAAACCTGATCGACTGAGAACGACTCTGCTTAAATTAGACGCACCACATTGTCGCACACCAGCTCAATTTCATCTGTCGATAGTCTACCCACTCGTAGTGACAAGGCACCCTTCTTTCCAAACATTATGCTAATATGCTGTGTAAAGCGCCTCAATCAAAGTGTTGCTCGCAACAGCTTATACCAATGCAAATGATAAGAAAGTACATTGAAGTTTCTCGCGACAGTTATTTGGTTAATATTCACTGTGTGTTTACGCTCAATCTACCCTTCGATTTTTTCAGTGGAGACCAGTTTGAAGGTACGAATCTCTCCTAATCTACTCAGGAATGGCGAACCCGCAGCCAATTTTCCCACCTCGGGTCGTCCGTCTTTAGAACGCAACTGCTGTTGTCTGTAGGATTGTTTGTCCCATTTACGTGATACCACTGGTATTCAGCTTTCATGTATTATAGTCAAATGGTTGGCTGTAAATGTGCAATAACGAGCTGATCTGTTGTTTTTGTAATAAAGCACAATTGTTGAATCAGTCCAGTAGACTATAGGTCTCTTTGACATATCCAACTCTCAGCTTATGGCATCACATAACTTAATTGCTGTAACGGCAGCCGCCAGCTCTAGTCTAGATATGGTAACTGCCATAAGTGTATCCACGAGGAATTTAGCCACAATCAGGTTGCATACAACATTACCATTTATGTTGTCCCTGAAATAAGCTGCGGCTTCGTAAGCTGATTCAAACACCTCACTGGATATGTGCAGATGGCATGACTCACGGGTTCTTTGGTTTTCACTCCGCATACACCTCGGCACCTTGAATCCCTTCAGGTTGTTAATCTATCTAACCCAGAATTCCCAAGTATGTCTGTCATTCCTATCTGCACGTGCATCCCATCCAAGGGTTTTGCGATGAAGTGCTTCCAAAAGCACTCTTCCCGCCAGAAGTCTTGGAGTAATAATAATAATAATATTATGTGTATATTTCACGGAGCTCCGTGAAGCATGTATGAACATGATCAAGTGTACAACATAATCATCTGTACAGGGGAAGCACAAAAATATTTGAAGGTCGCAGTGAACATAATTACAAATGGAACGCAAAGTGGACAAGGTCTCAGAGAAAAATGTTGAGGATGGCAGAATGCTCCAAAAGAGCAAGTTAGTGGAAGTAGGACGAAAACAAGAATCGTTATATCAGATGAGATGATTGAAAATACGACAATCAGTGAGTAAAATAGCAAGAGGCGGCCTGCAGATCGTTGAACGGCAATGAACGGAAACAGGTAAAAGAGTGGATTAGATGAAGCAGAATAGAATAGAACTGTCAAAGTATATATATGCTCTTCACGTTGTGAAACAGATGAGTTTTGTAGGGTCTTGTCCAGTGGATTCAGGGCTCCGATCAGCAATGGATTGATTTGGGTTATTTACCTTATTTAGGCGTTGGTCTCTTTGATGTGGGACTGAATACGCGCTAGGCACCCAACCTTTAAATACCTTGTAGGTGAGACAGGAGGTTCGTTCTTCAACCTAGCCCGGAACGCGGACGCATGTAGTCAAAGTGGTGGATTCAGCCGCGCCTAACAACCATTGCCCGTGCTAAAATGTCTATTGCGAGTGAAACCCCAAGCCTTCTTCAGGCCATAACCAACCGAATCTGGAATAGGGAGGCAAACCTCGGCACTCTGGGGTGCAACCCAGCTGAAAAGGGATTGGGGAGAGAAAGAGCAAGAAGCTAACGACAAATTCTAATCAGGGTGGTTGCTTAGGTCACAATACTGGTATAAGAATGTTTCAAAATATGTCCTGATCTACAGCTCCAGAATGAGGCTAAATCCGTGTACTGGTAAAACATCGGTTGAGAAAGTGGACACTGCTACCTGGTTAACATGTCCCACGGAGTTAAGCCAATTGAGTCAAATGAAAACGTGATCAGATAAATATGAGGTAGGGAATAATGGGTCACAATGCCTATAAAAGTATGTACCAAAGTAGATTGTATTCCACAGATCCAGCTTCGAAGCTGAGTCAGTGTACTAATAGGTTGTCGATTCTACTTCCACAGTTTTAAACTGAAGAAGTTTATAGACGAGGACTGATTAAGCCATTCGTGAGTTTGAGTTTTAACTGCATTTGTGAATTCAACTACTGTTTTGCATATCTAATAATCTGATACATTTTCAAAAGCAGTTGAGATGTAAAGATTATTGCCATTTAGGTATGTGGCGCTTTTGACACTGAGCTAGCGGCCAAGTAATACTTTGAATCGGCAGTGGGAGTTACGGTTGATTAAATGGGGAGGTTATCTTTTCGATAATGGAGCGTATTAATTGATAAAGGATTTAGATCTGAGTGTTGTCCTGTATTTTGGGATAATGAGGTGCGAGTTATTTTGACGTAGGGAGTAGGTTGTACATGTAGATAGGCGTGGGAAATCACAGGGAAGCGGTGTGCGATGCATAAGCCGGTGAGAGAAGCAGAGAATAAGTCTCATGCGCCGAAGCCACAGGGGCTCGAGTTTGAGTAAGGCGCAACGTTCCTGATAACTCAGTTGGGTCGAAATACCTAGTAATTGTTTGGTGAATTGTCTTTAGACTTTTTCCAACGTTGACCTGTCAGTTTTACGAATAGTTGTGAAGATGATAGGGCAGTATTTGAGAGGGGATCTTACGAAGGATGGGTAAGATGGGAGTTTAGCCTCGGGTAGTATGAGATACTTTGTAAGAAAGCCGATAATTTTTCGGGCCTTGGATATTTGGAAAGAGATATGCTTAGAGAAGTTGAAGGACGATGTGTAGTGCAGGCCGAGTTCATGTATGGATGGGTTATGAATAATGGGTGAGCCATGAAGAAGGAACGAATTTGGAGGGACCTCATACCGAATAGTCATGAAGGTGCATTTATTAGGAACAAACTCCCTCTTCCAAGCAGAACACCACTGTTCGAGACTGTGTACGTACTCTTGGATATGGTTGGTGACATTATTTGTTTCAGTCTGCCTAAAGTCGTAGACAACTTTTATGTCATCAGCAAACACAAATGGAGTTCCGCAGTTTATTATGGGAAAAACATTATTAATCTACATGAGGAAGAGGGCCAAGCACACTTCCTTCAATAACCCTGCTAGTAACCGCCGAACGTTGGGAGTTATGACCATCGATGCTCACTACTTGCTGGCGATGCGATAGACAGGAGGCAAACCAACTTAGATTTCAGTTAGTAAGCCCATAGACTTCCAGTTTGTTTAGAAGGAGATGGCAGGGGACGCAATCAAAGGCCTTGGCCATATCTGACAAAATAACAATGATACCTTTCGAGTGTCAGCAGCTTTAGTGATCGTAATAAGATAATCCATTTGGCAGGTGTTGCAAGATTTATTTTTGAGGAAGCCATGTTGGCTGTTATGAATGAGGTCGAGGGAGATCAGGCAATCAGAGAGTCGCGATTTAACAGGGCACCTAAAGAGCCTCGAAATAACTGGGGTATAATGAACGGGACGGAAGTAAGAAGGGTCATTACGAGGACCTCTCTTATGGCGAGGGGTCATGAAGTCTTCCATTAAGATGGAAAGGAACCATATTTCAGCGAAAGATTAAAGACATTCATAAATAAGAGGACAACATTGGGACCACCGAGATGTAACGGCGCCGGTGGGATTCCATCGCTGCAAGATTTAAAGACGGTTTTTATTTTCAGAACCTAAGTATTCACATCGTGTAAAGAAATTCCATACTGGACAAGGTGTGTGAGCCTAGGGGGGGGGCGATTGGAGATTGACCACTGTCAGAGTGGGTGGTTATTGAGGAAGTGAACAACAATTTGAATGCTTCTGCGATACTCGCGGGGGTATCAGCTACTATGCCATTGGGTAGAGTCAAGTTAGGGATACCGGGTTGGGAAAGGACATTTCTGGTTTTTATCAGACGTGAGATGAGAGAGATTTTGTGAGGGTTATTTCTTGTTTTTTGTGANGAGACGTAGCAGTGCCGGCGGGATTCCATCGTTGCAAGATTTAAAGATAGGTTTTATTTTCGGAACCTCAGGGTTCACGTCGTGTAGAGAAAATTCCACACTAGACAATATGTGTGAGGTTAGGGGGGCGATTGGCGATTGACCACTGTTAGAGTGGGTGGTCATGGAGGAAGTGAACAGCAAATTGAATGCTTCTGCGATACTGGCGGGGGTATCAGCTACTGTTCCATTAGGTAAAGTCAGGTAGGGGAAAGGACATTTCTGGTTTTTATCAGACGTGAGATGAGAGAGATTTTGTGAGGGTTATTTCTTGTTTTTTGTGAACTCTTTCAGTGGTTGTGCGGATGTCTGCAGGGAGCTGGTGTAGAAGCATAAGCTGGGAGATATCATGCGAACTAGTGAAGAAGGATTGGATTTTTTGTTATTTTTGTGCAGAGCGGTTAGACTATCGGAGCTCGAACGTTGAACATGACTACGGTAGGTGGTGATTAGATTTAGGCAATGTCTGAGCTTAAGATATAATACATTTGCTGCCGGTTGGGGGTCCTGGGTTAAAAAGAAATCATCCCGGGGGTTTCGCTCAGTAGTGAGGTAAGAAGTTCCCAGTGGAAATGGGGGAACAATTTGGTTGGAGTGCGGTGTAGCATTTTATGGGGGACAAGTGAAAATTTAAAGGACACAACCATAAGGTGGTTCAGTGTATTCGTTACACTTATAGCAAGTCCAAAGGTAAAAACAAGGTCCAGTTTGGTAGTGGGTCTGGTTGGGGAGGTTACATGCTGTGTCCAGAGACTAGTGCAAACACATGACACGAAGTTAGTTAGGTAATGGGGAGAGGTGAGGCTAATCCAGTTGATGTTCGGTGAGTTGAAATCGCCAGCTATGAGCTTAGAGGCTCAGGGTATCTGCGTTGGGTGATTAAATGCACTGATGATTGGTGAAAACCCAGATGCAGTGAGACCTAGGGGCCTGTAGACACAACCGATATAGAATGATGTGTCAACCAATTGGATGTTTACCCAGACGGACTCTTCAACAGCTTCCAACGTCGGGTGAACGTATTGTGAAGCCGAGAAGGTGGATTTTACATAAATTACACAACCATCCTCACGTCCGGGTCTACATTTTGTGAAGTGGCAATAGCCGGTTAGGGTAAACAGGGCGTCAGGGGTACTCTCAGAAAGCCAGGTTTCTGTAATCCGTATTGTATCAGGGTTAAGGGAGACAGCTAGCGTGCGTAGCTAATTGAGCTTCCCTGATAGGGAGCGGGCGTTTATGAGGAGTAAGGAGTGTAGATTTGTTACAGTTCCGGATTGTGTACACGGTACCATGCTATGGTTTGCTGCCTTAAACGGTGAGTTGGGTGCATCAATGGGTAGGGAACTCTTTCTGGTTGTATTAAGAGTTTCCAGGTGGCTTAAAACTGAGGGATTGTTTGGGACGGCTGTTAAGTGAGATTTAGATGGAGAAGGAAGTGAAGTTTGCGGAGGTGGGTAGGGGTGATTGATGAATGTAGGAGTTAAATCTATCTGGCGGGGTCCAAGGGATCGCTAGCTGGGTGTATCATGAGCAAGTAATCAAGTGGTGAACGGCGAGAGGGTGGATTTAAGGTAGGGTTGAAACGATGGGCCAGAAAGATAGGTGCAATGGACCATACTTGGGTGGGTGGAATGTTGAAGGAGTTTTGACGGTCGATGTGCGATTTGGGCAGGGAAGGGCAGCGGAGGTTGAGCCCCGCGAGGCTGGTATTGAAAAAAAGGGTTGGTGGGAGAGTAGCCAATTGGGTGGAGGACAGCACGGTGCGCGGGGTGCGTAAGGTTACGCGGCCGGGACAGCTGTTGTGGTACAGGGCTGTTTGGAGTTGTACCCCAGAAATCAGTACTATTATCACAGAACGGTGGATCACGCGGTGGCTCCAAGACGAAGGTTGAGTCGTTATTAGAGAGGGAGTGCGATGGGGTCGTATAAATTAATGGCTGTTTGTACCAGTCAGGGGTCAGGATGGGCTGCTGAGGGCGGTACACCGCGTGTAACTCGCGTGATCCTATAGATTCGAAAGGCTTATTGTGGTGAAACAGTTTACGCGTGGAGAGGGTGGTTGCAGGTGGTCTATGTAGTGATAAACCACCAGTAGAGGGAGGATGACTGGGTGTAACGGACGGATTGAGGGGCAAATTCACGCGAGCGTTTGGTAGATTATGGATGAGATTAGGGTTTAGAGGTGACGCAGAGGAGTCCCCGGCGCGCGGCGAATGTGGATGGGCAACACGTTAAGCCATCGGGAGGTCACGTATAGGGCATGGTGTGGCTGTGTTGCTAACTGGGGAAGGCGAGATGGTAAAGTCAGGAATGCCCAGGAGTTTCTGCATGGAGTCTTTAAAGAGAGGAATAAGTTGGGGGCTATTTGAATACTTTATAAGGGGGGGGGTAAGTCTGTTGTAATTGATTAAGGTGTTAGAGGTGCTGGGTATCGTTGGGGAGCTGGGCCTCGGATGAGGCAAATTAGGGGCTAGGTTTCGCCTTTTGGGCGTGGGTTGTTTGGGGGAGGGGGANGTGATCGAGGTCAAGAGTGGATGTTGATCTAGCTTCATCAGGGGATTTCGGCGTTCAGTCAGTGGGAGGGATAGGGATAGGTATGTTCGGTGAGGTCACTTTAGACTTCCGGGAGTTAACTGTTAGTCTAGTTTGTGACTGCCTAAGTAGGGTTCCTTGCAAGGTGGTTTAATTCTGTAGGATTTTTATCCCCTCGAAGCTCGTGCTTGTGGCGACTATGGATTGCCGGCTTATGAAGTATTCGGCTGACGATTCATCAGCGAATTTAAAGAGAAGGGGACAAGAGTAGTGTGGACTGTTCTTCCTAAGTCGAATACAGTGACTCGGCTGCATTTCCATGCCGCAAGCTCTAAGTAGAACGATTTTGATGTTTGCAGCGGTATCTTATCAGGAACTTTGAGCACAAGGGCATTTTTTGCATTAGACAAACGATTGCACACTTCCGTTGTGACTCTGTCAACAAATTTCCCCACAGAAAGCAGATGGGATTAGTTGATTTGGGAAGGGGGCGAATCGAGGAGTAGAGTAAATGGGGCGAGTTTGGCGATAACCCCATTGATGCTAACTAACTCTGATGACATGGGCGTTAGATCACGCTCCAGTACGGTTGCTTTCCTATTTGCTTTATCTAAGACATTAATTAGAGGTATGGTACAGCACGGTAGGGTGGGAGTGGGGTAGGAGGCCTTCAAGGCACGTTTGGTTCCGCGCACTGGCATATTATCGTTGTTCAGCGGGATTGAACGTGTAACGATTAAAATGGGACAAGAGTTAAGAGTACTCAGGGAGCACTGAAACAGTTCTAAGTACTTGGAAGATAGGAATGTCAGTAGTGGGGAGTGGAAAATGGAATGATTTGGATATATTCAAAGCAAGCGATAACTCATCACACCTTGATTGTGGTGAAGCGCAATCTACGATTATAAAGTAATTAGACTAGTAGTTCAAGGGGAAAGACCAGTCTATAATTATAGAAGCAAGGTGGAGTGGGAGGATAAGCTGGGATGACGAGGTGGGTAGATTATAAATCTATTGATGCAACCCATGTTGCAGTTGCACAATTGCCTGAACAGTAACAGGAGAAAATACTACAAGTTATACATATATTAATGAACATATGTAAAAACAAAACCTAAGCTCAGGCGAAGATCAACTTGCGCGCCCAGAAGTATTGGGAGTTATGCGATCCAGACAGTTATACAAAAAAATGNTTCTCAATTACCTTGCAGTTCCTTATTTTTCTCCGCTATTCGTGCATTCTTTCCGACAGTGGTTTTCATGTCGATGAATTGTCTCTTCTGAATCTTCTATTTCACCTGTTTTACAGTGAAGCATATGTATTGGACACACACTTCAAGTGCTTTGCTCTTATATCTATGTTATATGTTGTGGAGGTCGACATCACAAGTTACTTCAAATCGTCAAGAGAGTCCTAAGCACACAGCATGAACCAATCGGTGAGGGTCACTGCGGAGCAACTAGACTTCTGATCAATAACACATGGGCGGTGGTGGCCCGGTGGTAACGTCACCAAATTATCACCCCGGGGATGTGTTCGAATTCCACCACCACCGCCTGGCTTTACCCATTGTGTGTTGAGTGGCAGCCCTTTTATTGGCCGCTTTTCCCCTTCCTGAAAATTGTACCATTGCATGTTCAATAAAAGAAATTAAAAGAAAAAGAATCAAAGAAAAAAGAATAATGTGAGCCTGAGATTAGTACCGGTCAAAATAAGAGCTGGATTAAAAGAGATTATCGGGTATGCCCTGCTAGATAATGGATCGGATACGAAGCTTAATAAGGCGAGTGCACTACTTCAGTTGGAGTTAAACCAATACAGAAACCATTCAAAAATAGCTACAATGAGTGGATCAATCGAGGTTAACTGTATCAGCAGTGATTTTCAGCTACTGCCTCCAAATGAAGCAGAATCAGTATGTGTGGAGCAAGCTGTTGTTATAAAGGAATTGCCCGTTCATAAACTGGTTAGAGACATCTCCGAAAGAATGAAAAAAATAGCCCCATTTGGTAGAACCTCCGGTAGAATACTTTGATGGAGAAGTTCTGCTATTATTTGGGTGCGATATACCGGAGGCCCATTGGGTACTCAACCAAAGGCTCGGTGGTCGAAAGAATACTTATGCAGTTCGGACGCTGTTAAGTTGGGTGGTTTTCGGACCTTCAAGTTTCGCTTCGTATGAAATGAAATCGGTCATCTGCTTGGCTGCAGAAGACTCAAATTTAATGCATCAGGTAATGCTAATGTACGATGCAGAATTTACAGACGCCCAGTTATTAGATCAAGGCATATCCGTAGACGACACGGAGGCTATCTATATTGTAGAGTCCGGTACAATGTTCGTCGGTGGGCACTTCGTGGTCCCTCTGCCATGAAAGAAGGGTGTCAATACCGGTATGGGAAACTATGCGTCAGCGCTCTCGAGGTTGAACAGCCTGAAGCGACTCTTAATTAATGACGAGGCGCTTCGGTTCCGTTACGCACAAACGATGAAGATGACTATAGAGAAGGGATATGCCGTGCCAGTCCCAGGGGAACAGTTACAATGCGACTTTCTTCCGCGTTAGTATCTGCCTCATCATGCGGTATTAAACCCAAAAAAGCCGTAAAAGCTCCGTATAGTTTTGGATTTTGCGGCAAAACACAAGGGGCAATCGTTGAATGACATGCTCTATCAAGGTCCAGACACAACCGCGAATTTAGTGGGTATACGTCTGCGATTCCGAAAAGAACGTGTAGCTGTTACAGCTGACACAGGAGAGATTTTTATGCAAGCGAAGTTGCCAAAACATGATCGAGGCGCTTTGAGGTTTCTCTGGTGGCCACAGGGTGCCCCACTCAAGGGTCCCGATGAATATCAAATGAAAGCTCATCCGTTTGGTGCAACTTCTTCACCGTTTTGTGCTAATTTTGCCTTGAACAGGGCTGCAAGAGAATTCGGTAGTGGTTATGGGCGTGCGGTGCGGTCATCTTATTCACCCGAACTTGCAGAATCCCCCTCGAAAGACAACACGAGTACCAACCTGGTTCAACTGCCTCAATTTGATTTCAGTTGTCAGAGGGCTTTGGGTGTGCAGTGGGACACAACAAGAGATGTTTTTACGTTCCAGTTCCAGCTACT
>UZAN01053998.1:0-15955 GCA_900618425.1 Echinostoma caproni
TAGTTATACTGCTCTCATACGTTTCTCCTTGGACTAAAGGGAAAGCATAGCATAAGGTTTTCCAGGTCCTTTGCACTTCACGACTGTTTGAATAAAAAATCCAACGTGGCGATTCAGCCGGATCTAATTTAGGAATCATTTCGCTGTATCTCAGCTGGTGCACAAAACAAAAACGAAATATGCGATGGAAATGTTCGTGATGACCCACAAAGAGCATTGGACAGCGATTTCGTCTGGATTGGGACTCGTCAGCAGTGCGTGTATTTTGTGTCCCTATCGGGACCCCGACCGCAAAATTTAGGGTTGGGACTTCAAACCCTTAGCCCTGAGCTACACATTGTTCGAAGAACTTAATCAACTTAGACTGTGAATGTTTGGGTAAGCCCATTAGGTTTTTCACAAGCACCAATCGCTGTTGATGACCACGTAGCTCAGGAGTAAGGGTTTGAATTCCCGATCCAAAGATTCGCGGTCCGAGTCCTGATTGGGACACAAAACTTACGCACCGCTGACGAGTCCCGAACAGGACGAAACAGATGTTCAATGATCTTTGTCCGTTATCACAACTATTTCCATCGCATGTTAATGCATCCAACTTCCAAGGGGTGAAACCCACACACAAGATCATCAAGAGTACCTCTTAACAATCGAATGATCTAATCCAAGATTGTTCCCTTAAAAACAAAATAGTTTATAAATCACGAGTGATGCTAATCCAAAGTGGTATTAAGTCACTCTTCCGCTCCCGTGGTTACCACGATGTAGATTGTCTTCGACTAATAAACAACAGGGGCTATTGATGATTGATTGATGCGGGCTCTGCAAATCGCAGTAGCCCATCATTCGAAAATGAAGCTCCTGTGTGGTAAACAACAACCGTGTCAGAGCACATTGACTCCTGTATCGAATCTGGCTGGCTCCATTGCGATGCTGTGTTCCTTAGTCAGGTTTATTTCGGAAACATTTGCTTCAACTTATCCCTCTCGTTAGGGATGTTTTGTTTGATTTATTCTCCATTCAAGCACTTCGATGCCCGTTACCGCGTAAGTCGTGCACTTTCATGTTCCTCTCCACCATATTATTTCATAGTTTTTGGGAATATTTCGTGATTTGACATGACAGTTTGCAGGACCTAGATAAAGAGCCTCTACGTGTTTTCAGTAGGCTTCTTCTACAACCAGCTAGAAGATTTTTGCACTCACTCCCTTCACGTCCCTTCTCCCTCCTTCTTAAAACTTATTTCTGCAACCGTAAGCACCATAAGTGTCATTTTTGAAGGTCTCAAAAGCATCCAATTAATAACTTGAATAAAAAATTTGATTGGAGTTAGTTTTAATCCTAATGAAATACACGAAACGTGTTGTACGTCTCGATACGCCAAAACCGGTACCCTTTTGCACCACAGAAAATTATAGGACCTTTCGTCACCCATGTAATGGACTCTCCCAGAAGAATAGTTGACCAATTAGTGTCCGGACAAAGTTCATTAATGCAAACCGAACTCATCAAGGATGCAACACGAAACAAGCTCATAGGTAAATCAAATTAGCAATTATCACTTATTTTCAGTCGAACAAAGAAATAGACGTCCCAAAGGAACTTCTCCTGGCGAGAGAGAGTTCAACTATGTCCAGCTGTCGACACTTGGGATAGCTGCATTGTGTTGGGAAAACATTATGTGAAATTCATACGAGAGGCGATAAATTAAATTATCAAGAAACCGTGAACGATAAATCTATTTCCAATCCAGAGCTATTATATAACAGCACATCGATTCTACCGGAAAATTAAAGTACGGAATATCGACACACGGGGCGTGCTGGATGCCCTTCTACTGCAACATCGGAAGCGAAAGATTACTTAAAAGTACAGTTTTATGACGTGTTCGCTGTGGGTGACAACGATGGATTGCAGCTTTCGCAACGTCTGCCACGTGTTCCACGTACCTGATTGACCTCCGAGATTGAGACTATGAAAACCAACCTGGGACACTGCGGAAGAATTCATCCTCAGGGAACGATAACGTTCATTCACAAACTCTGAATTCCTTGATAAACGACACATGAAATAATTGATCATTTATACCTAAGTATGTCCGGCAAGAAGGTGACCCCCAGCCTTGGAAACACGATGTCATTTCACCCGTTTACAAATGTGGCTGTCGAAGTGATTCCATCGAGTTACACTCTTTCCTGTTCCATCAAGTGGAATAAGGTGTTGCTGATTCTCTGTTCTATGTCCAGTTCAATCTCGGTTCAAACGACAATGGTAGTGCAACACAAACCTGTTCCTTGCATGAAATTAGTCGACGCAGCAAAGCCAGCAGACGTAGTCTAATTGTACTTCTTCCAGGCGTTGATGGAGTGAACCACCAAGTACCGTTGCGAAAGCTTCACAATTGTTTTATTCGAGGACGTAATGCAACAGCTCAATTTATTGGTTCACCATCGCAATCGATCAACACTGTCTGTCAGGTTCCACAAGGATCTGTACTAGGTCTTCACCTTTTCCTAGCATTCAAAGACAATCTACCAGATATCCTTGAGGCATAAACACTACTATTTGTTGATGAAGCCAGAACATTGGGCTTAGTACAGGACAGACTAGAAGCATCTTACCGATGGTTTAACAATGGCTACATCTACTTCAACTTTGAGCAGCAAAGAGGTCAGTTTCCATACGCACTTGGAAGTCAACCGTTACAGCATGCTCCAGGTGAAACGGCTCAGAGAGGATCGACCAAGTTGTGTCCAGGCATCATTCACGGCCCTGAAGCAACTTGAATTACTAAAACGTGTTTCGGACCGTGTGAAACAGACCTATTTCCCCGTCTGCTATCTGCTTAAATTAGACCAAACACCCGAGGATGCTATACAGGGTTAGAATACATGACTAGACTGTGAAGAAAAAGATTCTTGAGCATTCGCAGTGAATAGTGACCCACAATGGTCGAAAGATCGTAATCTAATACGAACGTTGGGAGGATCAAAATCTCAATACCACCGAATTTGGTGAGACATAATCTCCGTCCATCAAATACTGCATCAACATAGCCACTCGCAAAGTACTCTACTGATACTATCCAGGAGTGATCAACACAGGAGAAATCCCTTCAAAATGTTGCTATGTAAGAATCGGTTAAACTGCGAAGGCGTCACTGTTTCAGTGTCAGAGTGTGCACTACCTGGAACCGTCAGCCAGCTGAAGTGGTTCGTGCTCCAATCATTGATTCATTCAAGTCGCGGTTCATTGAAGCATTATAACACTGAACTGTTCAACATCGTTGAGTGAATGAGATAATTTACCATTTCATCGTTTCGGGATCCAAACTCAGTTTGTGCAGAGATCCTACAGGATTTAATAAGCATCGGTTTCGAAAATTACCCATTATGAACATGTAACATTTGAAATCATTTAGCTATCTTGCCCTCACCGCAGAAACTGGCAACCGTGGTAAGTCAGCAACGGACAAACTTTAGTTGTAGAAAGACAACCGGACATAACAGATAGATAACCGTACCGATGTACACAGCTCGCTCGCAATCACATTGAGGCGAGAACACCATTAGAGCAGGTTGATCAACAGATGCGCTGGAATAGTCCCACATGATATTTATTGTTCAATCCCTGTTTCATACTTTTCATGCGATCAATGACAGACGATGTGAGATAAATTGGGTGTAACAGAACCGGATAAAGTGTGACACGATTTGTGAAACAGAGATTGCTACAAACATGCGAAAACGGACGCAACCGATGTAACAAAAGGATGGTAAACGGACATGTGACCATAAACTCTGTGAGTTAACTGTTGCGAATAAAAATGATCGTTGAATCGATCGTTTTGGTGATATAAGGTACCCTCCAATCGATACCTTGGAAAAGGAAGGTTTCAAGAATGTGGGAGGGCCATAACATAAACAGAGACATTACTCAGCATGGCATGCTGCGCGAATGCCGAGAAAATGCATGGACGGAATAACCAAAGGATACATCAGGCCCAAATTGAGTTAAATGTTTACAGACCATCAAGGTGAACAAAATCGATCGTTTTTTTACATTGTGGCTCGCATCATCTTAACTGATGATAAATGTTCATATGCGTGAGCAGAATTATAGAGTTTTAAACCAGGACGGGATGCGTTTGTGTGTGTGTGTGGACAATGCGTTCCTCGCGACTCGTATTTACACCACCTGACCTTCTCGTTTTGTTCCGCATCAGGCACATTTGAACGCGTGCTTTATGTGAACTCGTTAGTCGAGCTTTTGAAAAATATCCGCTAGTTGGGGAATTGGGCTACATGTATGTAAATTGTGTGTAAGTTTACTAAGTGAGTATTATCAATGGTGTCATAACCGAAAGGTTAGTGCTGAGGTAAGTGAGGTCCGTGGCCCTCAGCCAGCTCGCAAAGATAGGTTGTACTATAATGTGTATGGTCAAACGAAAAAAGTTTAAGCAGTTTCCCGTTGGTTTAGTGGTTGCTAGACTTGCGTTCTTCCTCTGAGTTTCCGAGCATGATCCACGATCTGTTCGATAGATTCGCTTACTGATTATGAAACCAAACCCGACCGAAACAGCCGTCTGGTGGTTCCCAGTCACTCGGTTTACGCTTCCTTTACTCTATGCGTGACGAACTCCCTTGTGTAATGAAATCATTATCATTTGGAGTCACATTATCACTTAGACAATGCATTCATTGTACATGGATCTTACTCATTGTGGTATTTTTGCAGCAGTAGATTTCCTGATATCNNNTGATATCCGACTGTGACTATGGGAATAAGGATCACAGTGATGAGGATATCATTTACAATTCACAAGTGAATGTCATATAGAAATAAAAAAGTGCGGATTACGGATTACAAATCACGGTCGCAGCTGAAGCACAGAATCGCACTAGCAATCGTAGGCTAGAGCATCCAGTCACCGAGGCACAGGAAAAGCCCAGAGAAGTAGCGGTTAGTTTATCGATAAAATCTGAGATTAAACGCTATTTACATTGGTCATTGATTAAAAAGTTTTTGTCAATAACGTGCTTTTATTCTTGACTTCAGATAGCTTCTATTTGAACCGCACAGTTTCTGATTGGCTGGCACTATTGGCCTGTGGATTGTTGCACAGAAAGTGTAACACGTCGCGCCGTGGTTAGTACTACCTCGTAGTCTACGATCATCACACATCCTCGTTGTCGTGTTTCTCACCAAATTATTTGAAATAAACGTTGAACCGATTTGTTTTTGGTTGACTTCGTAGCGTTCATCTTTCTTCAGAATGTCATGCAACAACTTTGGTGGCGGTGGTAGCGCAGTGGTTTAGTCGTTGTAACCGGCGTGCCTGGATACCCCATGATAAGAGGTTCGAGCCTCGCTACCGCCACCCGACTTTGTTGGTAGGCAGCTCTGTTTTCATCCGGTTCAATGCCTCGCATAACCTATCGGGGCCTTATATGGTTCCGGGGCTTAGGTTGCCGGATCCCACCACTGAACAGCGGGTCCTCGTGACTATGGGGTTCGCCCCCTCTGCTGTTCATCATACTTAGGTGTGTAATAAAATTATTCAGTCAGAAGCACTTTAGAACTTCGTCAAACACTCAACCTTCATGTGCACAAATAGAATCGGATAGACAGGTAACACTGTATCCAGGACCAGTGTAGATGGATTGAAATTAACGGGATCAGAACAATTAATGTGGAGATTTAGGCTATATCTTATCCCAGGTAAACGTTTTGAAATCCCTCTGAAACAACTCCCACTCCCACATGCACGATCATCAGTATTTTTAAAAATTTAGACGGCAAACAAATGAAAAACCGAAATAAGAAACTTCATCAAATTATGTATAGTCCTAAAGAAAATACAACAGAAAAAGAATTTTTATTGCGACAAAAGTATTACACAAACCCTGCAACATGCTCATTGAAGTCAGTCCAGTACCGGGTGCATTGGCCATTCCGTCTGAAAACTTCTGCACATCTGAGCACAATCGCTATCGGATTTCGAATGGTTTCTGTATCGGTGCTATTTATTCCACTGTCTCCTGTTCAGTGAAGCTCTTCCATGCCACCAAAGGATCGTGATCGTCTTCTGAGAGGACCGATTGCCTAAGTACTGCAGCTTTTGCAACTTCTCATAGTCTATCATGTTTTTGGTAGAGGCGTAGCCTATATAAACAAACTTCAATACGTCATGATCACTACGTTCAAGTGGAGACGTGAAATTGATAGATCCCACCATCAGCTCCTCGTTAGTCAGCACTAAAGCTGGTGTTGATGGTACGTGACCTGCTCCAAATCTGGGGGGTTCTGTTACGTGGTTGTACAATGGGTGCAAGCCAATGAACTGACATAATTGCATCTCGATTGGCTGGCGGGAAGTCCTCGTTCTGATGAGACTGGTGCAGTTAAAGTCACCCATTATGAGGACATGGGTGAACTTTAGTGATAATGAACTCCTTGTAGTTTGTAACAAAATCTCGTTGGCTGAGTCTGAAGATGCGGGAGGTCGGTGCACAACATCGATTAGAAACTTATCGTTTTTGGAGAGTCTTACTGAACACCATAACGAATCGGAGGCTGCGTTGGGAATATCAAGCTGTTCAAACTGTAAATTGTTTCGATGATAAAGCAGCACTCCACCGCCTCGTGTAGGACGATCATGTCTGAGCAGCGGGATTCCCGACAGACCCAATTACGAATTGAGAATGTCTTTGGTCAGCCAGGTTTCAGTAACGGCAACAAGGTCAATGTGTGACCCCTGGAGTGATGGTATATATTTCCATTAAGAATGAGCTAAATATTTTCTATTGGGTTTTCATCTGGGCTGTACGTAGGTCACACCGCACCAATGTTCATAACCTGATCCTGGTCAAACCTGAGACTTATTCACACTCAGGACCTATGTCTTTTACTCAAATCAAACACATGTTCGGTCAGTGAGATATTTCNACGTTTCTGCTAAGAGAGTCTCTTAAAGTAGTAGTCGATTCTTTTCCTTTAATCACAACCCGGTTGTCCAATAGGACATTCCTAACAGACGTGTTAAACCGTGTTTTTTTCAAATACTGTCCTGTAACACATGTTCCCTCAGCATGGCAGAATATCAACACCTTTTCTTAAATATCTTCGTCGTGGAAAAGAAAGTGTATTCAAATATGACAGGAGGGCTGAAATGCAACGACTATCTTTTTGATCATGAGAAAAGTATGACCCCTGAATTCCCTTTATATCAGCCAGATTTGGGAACAAACTGCTGTAAATCTATGTAGTGTGGAATCAAACTAATTTGCAGGTAGAAGAAAGTGATTTCCAGTTCCTCTATTGATATTGAAAAACTGAATGCTGTATTTGTTCATTCTTCGTCTAATACGCGTCTCAGTTGCATGGACTTGAGTTCTCTATCTTTGTTCGAACCCATTGCCTCAGGTGAAGTGTGTAGACACATGCGTTCTCTCAAGGTGTCGATCGCACCTTGTCCAGACAGGCTAAGGTTTCACATTTCTTAAATAAGTTGCTGAGTCACTGTCTCACATTTTGAAACGTTTCAGTCTAATTCCTCTCTCTTCATCTGGTTTGAAATTGAGGGAGCGATCAGTTCTGCATCGTCTTCAGCTATCCCTTACCACCCTCGATGACACTTAGCTGTTCACATACAAACATAACCACTCTACATTGAATGCAGTTTCTTCCCTAGTTCTATTCATCTGCAAGTCCCCAAATGAGAAAGAAAATATGTGCACTGTGCACTTCGTGATTATTCTTCCGTTTTTGACTTGGTGCCCCGTTTTCTTAGGCCCAACACGTTTTAATCTTTTGGTAATCCCTTTTCTCTTTGTGAATGGCTTGCTGATTACTTTTCTCAAAGATATCAGTATTTTAAATTGGGAAGAAGACAGTCAACCTCATCACTAAATAGCTTGGGTGTACTTCAAGGTGCTGTGCAATCACCCTATCGTTTTGTGACTTATATCAGTGACTTACCTATTACCTATTAGGTATACTGATGATATCGTCATCTCTGTTTCCGTATCCAACCAATCAGAGCTGGTTGAATATAACACAAACTTATTCCACCTCGTTTCGTATTCCACTTCATCCGGTCCTAATATTAATCCCCGTCTACCTATGATTAAATACAGATTTGTAGCGGTTCTTCAACCGACAGTTTCACAAAGACAGATTTCTTTCCTTTCTTTTCTATAAGTTTCCTGGTAGATCCATTCAAGCTGGACGTGATCGTCAAATCACGGACCAGAAGCACCTTAGCCCTACGCTGATGTAACTAGCAGCATGACAGGTTCAGTTTCCAACCAGTCCTGTATAATTGAGGAATATCAAAACATGGTCAAAAACACCGTAGCACACTTATCAGAACCATCAAGGTTCAGATATCAATTAGTGACTTAGCCCCCTCAATTACTACAAAAGCTAGGCCGCCGTTGATGTTTTCCTTCTAGCCTAAGACCTTCTCTATCGGGCACAATCAAGTGTAACGTCGAGATTTAGCATGAATCGCCATTATTTGGCGATGGTGATCGTCCAGGAAAAGTCTCTTCATTAGATATGTCAACTTGGACATTTCCAGGATTCAGTTTCTCTATAACTATTATCGTGCTTATAATGAGCTCGAAAAGACCCAACCGGTACAATTCCCAACGGTGAGCTCTGTATCGCACGCTTCCTTTGCACTGATCAGATTTAATTTAAGGTCTCCACTGCCGTTGCTAAAATACCAGCCTAAGCTATGCAAACTCACTTCCAACATTTCGGAAGTTTATACAATCCCAATCCTCCGTTCTATTTCCTCCCCGGACGAATATCCAGAAATAACGTGAGCAAACATTAGTGACAGGTTTTGACGAACATCAGCTACCACTTAGTCAATAAAGATTTATGGAAAGCCGATGAGCAGGATCAGCCATGTGAAGTACTCAGGTGTCAAACTTGAAATTAACCTTCGCTGGTCCTTACATGCCCAAACTGGTGATCGTAAGGTGAAAAGTCTCTCTTTTCAGAAAAGAAGACTGTGCCACTTCTGTCCTAATTTATCGATTATGGGAAGTTTTGTTCAACAATGAATTCTCCCCGTACCATTTTACTGCTCCCACTTATTTTTCTCTGGTTTGCCGAAGGCTGGGGCATGGCCTCACAATGATCAGCCGTGAGTCCCAAGTTCCGTTATCTTTTATGATAGAAAATATCCGTGATCCTGACAGAATTCTATCTGATTGGACTCATCCTGTATACTTTGACCTGTGTGCATCGAAATACCACTCCTCCACCCATTCTAAAACCAAACTCATCCCCTCTCGGATAACTACCTACAGAAACTCCTTAGTTCTCCCTCTTGTCCAGATAGCGTTCGTTCTGAGCTTTCTTATAGAGGTATTATTATTATTTCTATTATTATTATTATTATTATTATTATTATTATTATTATCAGTATTATTAGTTGTTGTTGTAGTTAATTCATGTTTTTTCACGCTCGGTGCCCCCTTTTATCATTTTTCGCCAGTATAGTTACGGTGGTTACATTTGGCTGACGCTTCTACATAACTCGCTAAAGCTTTAATAAAATAAAATGCAATAGTCGTTTAGCCTAGGGTGAGGGCTCTTTAATGGTCTGATTAGTCATTTTCACGGACGGATAGTCCTTGTTGGTAGTTCTCGAGGGGAATCACACAGTTGAAGTTTATGCCCCAACCCCGTGCTAGTTTCTTCTCCTTGTAACTACATAAACTTCATTGTAAAACATGAATTGCCAGCATAATAATGCTTTGATATATATAGCCCATCTAAGTATTATAATTCCATCAGGCGGTGCCTGGTTGAGGATAGTTGTGTATTAGAGAATACAGTTAGGATATCTATAATTTAGCTCACACATGATGGATATCGCATTTGAAACACGTCATCACAATGCCGGGCAGCACAACGGGTAGTGAATGGTACACTCCGTAGTAATTCTTTGGGGCACAGCAATCCGCCCTCAGGGGTCTTGTTAATTTTTGATCGCTGAAGAAAACCGCCAACCTCACTATTTTGTATGCTGCTCACAAATGTGAGCAGTACCTCACAACATAAGTAGCATGTGATTGCAATAACAGAACCTCATACATTGATCAGCTCAAACTCCAGATTTCAACCTCAGTAAAGCTAGCTTGGCTCAACTGACGATGAGGGTGTACACATAAGGAAAGATATTCTTACTGTTCGTGAAATACAAAAGCAGTTTCCGTTAGTGATTGCATCACCTTCGAAGCTCATTCAACCCGGAATCAGATGGGACTTATGTCTTGTGTTCCAATCATGAATCATATTGATCGGTTTGCCACTTGACTACTGCTACCATTTTCCCCTGGTAGGGCATTTCTCAGCCTGACAAATCAAACCCCTTTTGATATCACTCCAAGCCAATGAGTTGTATCATTTTCATATCCGATTCAATCAGCCCGGGTGGCAGTTTGTTAGTGAGATATTGCCCCAGAAATAGAGAGAGGGGTTAACAGCATTTCGCGCAATAAATTTATAGAACGTTTGTAAGTTTTCAAGTTCGGATTTAAGTTGAAAGTTATTTACCTTTCACTGGGGTGTGGGGGTGTGGGTGGGATGGAGAAAGTGATGTAGTTTCCCGGTTCACTTAAGAGCGACATGACTTTAACGTCGGAGACAGGTACGGAAATCTTGTCCCCATCGATAAGCACATGTGATAGATACGGAACAGAGAAATTCCTATACGAGCAGGGATAAGCAATTGGAAGCCAGAATGAGTAATGGTGTGATAATCATATTTTGAAAAGTCCCGATGGAATGAATGTTAAGGACCTCGTTGGATGTTTAAATCAAACCATTCGCACAAAGCTATGTATGGGTCACATAACTCTCTCGGAGTAGTTGACCAAGGGAAATGCCAGAGGTGTGACTGCTTTTCACTGAAACGTCACCTCCAGATTACGAAAAAAAGGTATTCAGGAAATAGCAGGCTACTGAACGAATGTGGGACTGACAGATTGTCGAACGTGAAGATATACGAGTTTTGTGCACTCGAAGGGATAAATGACGCAGCACACGAAAACACGTTTGTGTGTATGTGTGTGTGTGTGTGTGTGTGTGAGGACCACTAGTGGTTACAGTTTGATATATTGTGATGGAACATGATACAA
Source organism: Echinostoma caproni (assembly GCA_900618425.1). Taxonomy (NCBI): domain Eukaryota; kingdom Metazoa; phylum Platyhelminthes; class Trematoda; order Plagiorchiida; family Echinostomatidae; genus Echinostoma; species Echinostoma caproni. Next base: position 11,160 of record UZAN01053998.1, read on the forward strand.
AGAGAGCCGCGGCTAGCAAACCGATCAAGAATAGGGCCGATCCAACCAGATGCGCCGACGTACCGGCTGGAAGTACTTCGCAAGACGATGTCGACTACTACTCGAAACGAACGAATCGATAATTACAGCCCGACGGACAATACGCATCTATCCAGGGAGATGTACACCGAATATCACAACGTCGGAGCTGTCGAGCAACGTATCTCGCGCTACAATCGGGTCAAACCAGCTGGAACGACTCACGGAAGAAGAGGAAACGTACGTGCCAAGTGCGGACCAAAATCAACCGAAATGGACCAACAGAATGAGGCATGAATCATCCTGCCGCGCGGTTGAGAATTGATTGTATATAACCCAACGCATAGATCAATTGTTTTTTAATTGAACGAATAAACGTTTTACACATGGTCATACATACTCACTGGAACGAATTAGTTATTCGGGGTTGATGTAATTCAAAATGATGAATGTCTAAGGTGAAATATCTATTGTGTTACAGCTCATGAAGAATGCACCTTTGATAAAACAAATGGATTGCTTTTTTATACAAAATAGCACATTGATAACAAACAAAAAAACAGCAAGTTAAAAGTGAACAGGTCAATTACCTTGCCGCCATTCAACCTGTATCCGAATGGCCTGAGGTGGTTTCCCTCTGGCGTTAGCGAGCACGGTGACCCCAAATTACCGCCCCCCCTGCTCGATGCGAACGCTAGCGTTATTTAGCACGGTTGTGTTCCGCATTAGCAAGGGTGTTTGTGTGCGTGTGTGTGTGTGTGCATTCTTCTTATCCTTCTTCTTCAAGTTGCGTTTGCGAGAGTGGAGTGTATTTTGGAAGTGTTCGGGATCTTCAATTCCACGTCGAGGATGCACAACACAACTCGTACTCCACAGCGTCCACGGTACAGCAGCAGCAGCAGAGAGAGAGAGAGATTGAGAGAGACAGAGAGTAATGAGAACTTCGACTTCGTCCAAATGCTTCCACCAGTTCCGTTTATGCGTTTGTACGGGTGCGTGTGCGCAAACCGGGACCATAGTTCAAGAACCGATGGTAAAAGAGATGGAACTGATTAAATAAAAAAGAATCAAATAAGATGTATACTCCAAGTGTGTGTGTGTGTGTGAGAGAGAGAGAGAGAGGTCAGCTACGGGGAGCTGTCCATCATGTTTGATTCGAACAACGTTTGATGAAATCAAGTGCAAACGTTTTAGGTCATGTTTCGAATATTAAGAATCCTATGAACTTGCCTTCTGCAACTGTACTCTCCAAAAGTTTGTTCCCGGTTGCTGCAGAAGATAGTTAATTTTTAGTGTTTTGTTTTCATTTTTGAACCGGCTTAAACCGTTTTGTTGAAAGCACAAAACGTTCAGCATGAAATTGAGGGAATACACAAGTTGCAACCATCATTGATTGAATAAAGAAATTCCTTGGGATTTTGTGATTTGAGACAAACGAGCACCGTATACATTAAAATATAACAGATTTGTAGACAACAGAGTAAAACAAAAACTTGAAATCGGTGCATATCTGTTTTGATATTTCAAGCTAAGCGAGTTCATTTGATAGATTGAAGCTTTTAACGTATGGAGAAATTTCGACAGTCTTACCAGCTAGCTCATCGGTGACCCGGTGAGCGGGATGAATCGAATCGACATTCTTTCGCTGTTTTGAGGGTAGAAAAAGAAACTCGGCTCATTGTATTGTGCTCATGGTCGAATTCACATTTCTACTATCGAGACCTCTGATAAGCTGATGCTTGTATTTTCACTCATAAATCACATGACTGGCAGATAAGGAGAATGTGGTAAGCCGGGCCTACGAGATGACGCTTACCTTGGAGCGATGTGTTACAGTTTTTGGACAATTGCGATTAATCGAACTTCATGTGTGACGTCAACAACGCGCGTAATTGTCACTGCTTCTGACTACATACCATAGGCAGATTGTACCAGCCAATAAGAGACCATGTGGCCCAGACAGAAGTAGAACGATGCAAGCCATACTGGAACGCGATTGGTAGAAGCCCGGATAACCAATGAGCCTACTTTGTACATATTATTTACTCCCTTTTATTTCTTCCAATAAACGAACCACCATCCCTGCGGCATTTTTCTCGCACCTCATTTGCGTGGGATACTGCGTGCTAGTACCAGTGCGGCCCAGTGCTTCAGTGATCCAGCCCGTGATAGCTGATCCTTGATTCGTATTCCGTGATTCCTATTGAGTAGTTCGTATTCCGTTTATCTCTGGTATCTGCAGTTTGTTCACACAAACATTGCAATTTAGTCCCCGAACTAATTAGATGGTCGTTCTACGTGGATATTACGAACCCCTTCGGGGTTGAGTTGTAGTTCAAGGTGGATGGACTCCAATGAGCAGTCATTATCAGACTGAGAACAAATACGGGAAGAGCACGCTTAAATGAACGGAACACCCTTGGGAGCTTAGGATGACGTATTCAAGCTGAAGTCTTCAAAAATGCCGCCTTGGCATGTGGCCGACGTGGATTTCTGGGGATACATGAAATCTAAGCTTTACCGCACATCAATACACATTTAAAAGCCCATTATTTTATTGATGTCTACCATCTGGCAAACTCCACTCTAAGCCAAATCTACACAGAAAACCACTTGTACATTGTGTTTGTAGTTCTGTTTTCACGTTGACATGGCCTCAGTTCGCCTTTTGCCCACAAACGTACTTGGATTTGGAGTGACNTTTTGCCCTCGTCGTATCAGCTGGAGTACTCAAGAGCGGATACGGGCAAAACGTTTGCATCGATTATCCTGAAGTGTCTCCTTTCAACAGGTCATCCACTTGACCTGACCCGTTCATTTAAAGTTATGGTTACAAAACCGAAATGCATGGCCGCGAGCAATTAGTGAGCTCAGGATAAGCGACCGTAATCTACCTCCCATCATCCTTAAGTGCAGAAACAACCATCTGCTTTCATGAACATTGGTCTGATACGTACTTTTGCGCACCGCATGCATTTCCCGTGTTTGCGGTCACCAAGTCTAAGCAAAATGCACTTTATTAATCCGAAAATAAGAACATTTCAACACCAAAAACAACCACGTGATTAAGCCCAGTTTTTGATGTAATCGAAGGGCAGTTCAAAACTTTTGTACCGCAACGATCTACCGCTCGTGTACGGTGTTAATGAACTGTGTTCACTAATTGGTACAAACAATCAACATATCTGACATAATTTGATCTCTCTCTGATAATCTGTTGCGAAAATTTCATATTCTGTCCCATGTGTTTGTATTTCAAAACCAATCGGTACATCAGATACGACTGACGAACACTAAAATCAAGGTGAGTGGCAGTTTAACTCCGGAGCAGATGGGATTGGATTTGCGTGCACAGGATACACCATATTCAGTCCGGTGAGTGACCCTAAATAGCGAGAATGACCTTTATGGGTCAGATTGAGGTGAAACCCCGAAAAAACAAGTGATCTATGGTAAAATCATCTTGACCAATACCGGCTGGGTTCAGTCAATCGATCGGACAGGTATTTATCAGATGTTCGAGTCCATTTCCGCTTTTGTATTTACAGTGGGCAAGTACGCTGCGGAATTGTTTGCATAGATAATTGCATATGAAGTCAATCATGCATTTATAGAGATAGGGTACGTGTTTTATTGCAGAGAAGAATTGTTTCTGAGATTTAGAAATTAAGAATTATTTTTCCCAATCCGGGTCAATAGTCGACGTCCAGACAAGCATTATCCTACCACGCTGATGTTGATGTGTACTTCGATATGGAAGGGTTGTTCGCAGATGTTTCGTAGCCATACTGGGCAACACCAACAGTGCCTGGCTGCGAAACGTCTACGGACCACACATTCAGCTTGTAGAACACACCAACACCTACATCCGTAAACGTGGCTTCAACCATTCCACATTAAATCTTACCGTGGAACAACTATGCCCCGCTGATTTGAGACAAAAAAAAACACTGAGCATGGAGAGAGAAACCTTTTGAAGAATAACTTTTAGGACTTCTAGGAAATGTAATGACTGATAAATACTACCCTAATATATGAGTTCTCAGGAGACCACGTATCACCATATGTCTATAACCAGGATATTTGAATGCTACCTACATCGCCCGTCACGTTCAACTAGATGGGTAACCCTTGAAGGTGCAGGATTTGAGAGCCATCTAACGGGAAATCCGGAGATGACATTCCAAGGAAGTCTGACTATCCTATCTCCAGACAAAAGGTGAGCGCCACCAATGGCTATTCACCCCACTTAAGGAGTCGGCATCCATTCCCCTCCCCACTCACCAAAAAGGAAAATGAAAAACAGGGTGAAAAGTACCAGCTCGTCAGTCTTGTTGACATGGCTGCCAAGACGTTAGTGGCACTTCTCCGGAAAGTTTTAACAGCCACTAGGAATAACCGAACCCAAATCAGGCGGTTTATGTCCGGTAAGATGATAACCGCGAGCGAATCTTGGTTCTGCTCGCTACCAATTCAAACAGACGACAGTAGTCTGCTCCATCGGATTTCAAAATGCATTCCATGTCGCTCATCGAACGTGCTTATGCAATACCTCAGCCAACCATGGGCAGTAAGAAAAACTAGTGAAAACGCACCAGAGTAAGCGTGCCCGTCTACGGATAGCGGCCAGCACAATTCACTCTAAACTCCGGGATCCTAAAGATAGCTAGCGTATTTTAATTACGCAGTGAATTCAGTAATGCAGAACACAGTTCAGCTCCAATACGCAGATAGTGGACATGAAATTCACAGAAGATGTCGTTGTTCTCGGGGCCACT
>UZAN01053999.1:2405-15954 GCA_900618425.1 Echinostoma caproni
GTCAACAATATCCTCGTAAACTATGCAACTTTGACCGTCCTCCGTCGAATTCAGCCCCGAATTCACGAGGCCGGTGAAACTGGTTTCCATGGCATCATTATTCACACTGCTCATAAGTAATTTGTTCGCTGTCATCAATATACACAAGGCGGTCATAGATCGCGTTGGGAAGATACGCATATTTGAGCAACATCTCAAACTAGAGTAAAGAATCGCTGATGATGCGTTCGGAGACCGCCTAGGGCATGGTCAATTAAGAAGCTGTACATGTGCATATCGACAAAGGTGTCTCGAAAATGTTCAAACTTGTCACATTTCATCGTTATATTTTATCTGTCTACGAGTAGGTTATCGTATGCTATCGAGAATAAAACGTAACTTGAAAAACAGAAACGGTACAAGGGTATGTTGCGGAACATGATATTGTTCTTAAAATATATTTGTATCTGTATTGAATTTATACGAACGTTGAAGCCCAAAAGAAACCACCGTTACAATACTGGCGAAAAAGATTAAAAAAGCGGAACATTGAGTGTGAAAAACATCTGAACTAACTGCTAAATGCATTAGAAAGCTCAGAACGAACACTCTCCTTGTTATTCACTGTCCGGACAAGATAGAATAGCAAGGGGTTTCTGTGAGCAAAAATCCTAGATGGGATGAGTCTGAATTTGTAACGGGCGATGGGATGGGATTTACATGCACACAGGTCCATGAATAGATGCTGTCAGATAGAATGTTATTAGCAAACTTCAAGCACGCGTCATTATAACCAGCACAGATGTTGTTAATCAGAACAGATAATGGAATTTGGCAAACCTTGGCTAATCATTGCAGGGCTAGATTTCCGCAGCTTGAAGTCAGCCTTCAGCAAACCAAAGTACATCACATGACTGACCCTATTTATCGGCGTTCCCTTTAATTTGTACCCTGGCGGAGGTAGCTGGGAAACAGTTTGGAGTATAAAACTCATTCTAGGGGTTTTCTTGGGTTAAGGCTAAAACCGAGTAACGTCGAATGGGACACGGGGCGGGATAAGTTTGCGTTTTATGCTGCCAGTTCCGATTAAGTGGACACAGAAATAGATATAGTAATGTCATCAGCATAATAGATATGCCATACAGAGGGCGTAATAAGTAATTCACTAATGTAAGTCATAAAATTCTAGCATAATAAAACAGCACCTTGAAGTACACCCAAACTGCTGAGTGACGCTTTCGACCGTCTTCTTCTTGATTTAACTTACTGATATCGTTATGAAAAGTAGTCTCCGAGCCGTTCAAGAAGAGAAGACGAACAAACAAATGACTGCACAAAGTCAAAAGCTAAAGGATAATCAAGAAGTATGCAGTGTACATATTTGACTTTGCAACAAAGTGAACCAAGGAAGAAGAGGTACCTGATGCGGAGTGGTTATTCTCGTGCGCAAAGTGATGAATATCATCATTGGGGGTGGTGAGAGTTAACTGAAGGCAAAGTAGAACCGATCACACCATCGATTTTAAACTAGTGGAAGTGAAAGAATTTGGCCAGAAATGTTTCGCATTTGGGATCTGTGTTGTTCCTTTGGTGGTAGGTGTAATTCTCACCTGACGCTGTCACTCTGGGATGATACGCAGTTCCAGTGAAAGGTTAGCTATATGTGCAAAAATGTGAGATAATGCCCCAGCACTGTGTTCAAGAAGTGTGAAACTTGGGTCAGGTGCAGATTGAGAAAGTGCACATGTCTATACACTTCACTAGATTTAATGGGTTCAGAGATGGGCTGTTTACAAAATTCGAGTATATTCAGCAGGGGCGTGTGTCGACAGAAGGATAAATAAATGCAGCAATCATTTGTTTAATATCTACGGAGAAACTGGAAATCGTTTTCTTCTGTGTACTAAGTAATTTGATTCCACGCCACATGGATTTACAGTCACTCGTCCCCCAAAAATTGTCTTGCATAAGCGTAATCCAAGCTTCTCATTTTACTTTTGATCGAAAACGATAATCGATAGTCATTTTAGCCCTCCTGCCACATTTAAATACACATCCCTTTTCATGACAAAGACGTTTAAGAAAATTTGTGGGTATTCTACCATGTCGAAGGAACGAAGTTATAACAGGAAAGCACACTTCAAAGACACGGTGTAACACGTGTGTTAGAAACTTCACTTTGGACAACCAAGTTGTATGTTTATCTTAAGAAATTTTTCTGCACTGTTTATATTTCAATATACAACTTTTGCCTAGGTGTTAATTAACTGTTTCTTGATGAAAATTACCTTGAATGCAATAAGTCGTGTGTATGGTATTTGCGGTTTATTTTGGTTTATTTCAACGTGCATTGCTATTTTGACCGTCTGTCAAAAACGACAGTGCCTCAGATTCCATCTTCACACCTAATTCCCAGTTCTTTTAGTCAAACTGGGCTTGATTTTCGCTCTCGCTAAATGTCATCAGCAATGCGTATCCACCGTCCCGTTCGTGCATGAGAGCGAAACTCGACATTGTACTGCTTCCCGAATGTACGGCTAACCGGATGAACTAAAGAGATTGCACCTGAAGGTGCAGTCTGAAGATTGATCACTTCAAATCGATAGCCTTTATTCCACAACACTACTCGCAAGTAACTGTTATTAAAATGTTATTTTTGAAAAAGATGACCAATCCATTTCGATGATTCTCTGTTGACTAAACTGGTGAATGTAGCTCAAACGTTTGACTTTTACATTTTATTCCTGAACTCAGGCGCGACGGCGGCCCGGTGATGATGTCACTAAATTATCACCCCGAGTGTATGTGTGTGTTCGAATCCCACCACCACCGCCTGACTTTCCCCATTGTGTGCTGAATGCGGTCCTTTGATTGACCACTTCCCTCTTCCTGAAAATGGTATCTGTATATTCAGTGGGCAGGAAGTAAAATGAAATGATGAAAAGATGGTGATAACCTAAATGGAAAATTAAAACAATAGATAGCAAACACGTGTAACGACCAATAAACGAATCTGAACTATTCAGGATTGTGTCTGTGAGTTTCCGACCAGATGTTACATTTTATTCACTTGTATGCACTGACAACTAAAGCACCAACTAAGGTGATCGCAACTACAACGTAAGTGTACACTATTTATGTTGCACTCGCATGAAAGCAGTCATTCATCCTGTTTATTTGCTTAACTTAGTGTGTGATTTGGTTTCTGCGCAGAGTTCCACGGATCACAGTACAAACATTGTCACACATTTTGAGTGAACCGTTATGTGCACCATAACTCAGACGGCAGTAAAATAGAGATAACGAATGTTCGCATATAATTCACAGTTACTTGTGAATTGTGGTGTGGGATAATTGATATTAATAGATTTGATCTGATTATCCCTCGGACTTCACCTTCCCGAACAATTCTCAGTTTATCGATTCAACCATACACTCGAAAGCACTAAATTCGAGTTTCACTCTTATTGGAGCTTATCAGTAGTGCATATCCACCGTTTCATTGCTCGGGTTTAGAACTCCGGACCCATCACATGGAAGGTGTGTGCGTTATCACTATGCCAACCAGCTCATACCATGGCTGAACCAAGTCACCAATTTATGTTTTTTCAGGCGTCGTCTTCAGGGATAGTCATTTCATTTGTCCCGACGGCAACGAAGGGAGACACAGATGACAATCTGTTAGCCCCAGTCGAATAACGAATGTTGATTAGGTAGCACGGTTGAATATGGAGAAAATTCGCTTTCTTTTCACACGCCACTCACTGGATTCTAAAAGTTATCTAACCGAACAAAATGAATGCCATTGGTTGAGGACCGGCCAAAAGAGATTTATCAGTCAGTTATTGCTAAAGCAGATGGAGACATAAGTGGGGTTAACTGCAAGATTTATATAAAAGTAGTGGTCGAACTTGTGCGACACGGCTCACAATGGGGAAATATATTTCCGTTTCCAATATTACACTTGCGTTTCGACAGCTATGGGTGAGGAGCTTTTATTCCGAACTTTATTTCCCATGGCACTATTCTCAATTCTCTTGTATCACTATTTGAAGTGATGTGACCTTGAGTGTCACGACAGAGTTCGTAGTAGTTTGAAATCTACTGCTCAGAATTAGAGAGTCTGATCAATACCTTTAATTTAAACCAAGCAGTTAAATAAATAAGTGACTAAGGGGGACGATAAGTCAAATGGGTCAATGGTTGCTGGATAGGATAGTGTCCTGGTGCATATAAAGTACTAGGACATACATATACCTGATCGGTTTGACGAGATATTCACCGGATTTGTTCAGTCACAGAAATGCACATAACATCAGTGGTTTTTCTCTGTCTTTACTACTACAAATACGCTCCATCAGATGAAGAGTGACTCACCAACGAGAGCCTGGGTAGCATTGTTAGAATGTGTTTAGAACAAATAACGAACGAATACAAGTTAGAGATTCGTTTCCTTGGGAGATTATTGGTAATGATAACTAGGTTGAGGGGTTCTCAGATTTTCTCTGGGGTACGAAAAAATAAATCGTGAACGTCTGTTTCTTAGTTGAAATCAAAGTCTTGATTGCACACACAAACACACGGTTCCCGTGTTTTATTTGGTACTCAAACCAACTCCATCAAGCAGCCCTATCGTAAAAGCGTTGTGGATGGTCCCGATGGCGAGATAAAATGACTCGGATGAGGTAGAGTGATAAACATTGGGACTGCTAAATACTTGGCCACGTACGATGTGAGCGATGCTTCTGTTTATCTAGACTTCCCTTTGATGTAATGGCTGGGACGCAGTCGATGAACGATGCGTTTTACTGGGGCTCGAGTTAGTCTTTGAGGAGGATGGATCGTTTGCGACTTGACTGAGCAGCTTTGACAGATTTATCTTTGAAACTTGTACCAAATATTCGATTCCTCATAGTTATTCACACCGGGATGTATTTCTATGTCACGAATCGCGCACTCCGAGCCACATGCTACATTCCTGAGTCTGGATAATTGACCTTCGAGTCTCGTCCCATTTGTCCGACACTATGCTTACATTAAAGAAGCTAGAGCGGAGAAGCTCTTATCCACATTGTGCTTTTCAATACGTCTTGGGGAGCGGGGGGAAGTGGTCTCTTTTTCATTGTATTCATCTGCCATACGATCGTGTATTCAAAGGAAAAAAGACTGAAAAAGTCAAACCAACCGGTACGCATAGTCAAGAAAAGTTCACTCACATTATCAGATTCGGTTCAGTTCGTTGCACCACAATTCACAGCAGGAGGCAGCTGAGTGAGTGAATGAATGAACGAATAACAAACGAGAATGGTTCACTGTGACCTGGGACTGACCTTGAGCAGAGATAATTTGACGGTTCACGAGGTTTTCGGTGTTTCAATCGACCGCGGTCAGATAAACTCACACAGATAGCTGACAGTGATCTCACATTTGATAAATTCACCGAGGGGTCTGTGTTTCTGTGTGTAGGTGTGTGTGTATAGACGACTGTTGACTGACCGTAATCTAACGCTCTCCGTCCGGTGTATCACAATGGATAGAGGATTTCCCACAAATTCCCTACAAAACACGGCCTATCCGAATACGCTAGCACGCTGTTTGGCCCAGGCACAAAATGATCGAACGCGTGTTGCACCGCCTTTGCCACAAATCCGTCCGAGCTCGCGTATGTTACGCTCATTGTCTACAAAGGAACATACATGTGTGGAACTTTCCGAGCCGGCTCTATGTGATTACTGTCATCGATCTGTTCCATTGGCCTCGATTTGCAGACCTCCGGTCTATACGTACGCGCTCAATTCCAGTTATCCGATAGATTCTGGCCGTCAGGGAGAGGATTCGGCGGAGGATGTCCCGTCCGAGTCAGAGGGGCTTAACAACATCAACGACAAAAATAATACAAACAGTAACATAAATGACTCACTCTTGACTCAGCCGAAATTAGATTCATGGCCTTTATCAAGAGACTGTGTATTTTACATCACTATCAATGAGGATCGTTTGGCTGGTCCGTTTCTCTTTACTTCTGTGCCATGTAAGTACTTTTGTCTGTGATCGAGGAGGTGGTCTTTTGTAAGATGTATACTATGCAATAATGGTCCGGAAACCGCTTCGAACTGCGGGATCTATGCGCCTAGTAGCTTTTATTCATAGCTTAGTTCAAGCTGTGGTGCAGTGTAAGTAATAGATTATGTAAACAGATCTTGCGTGTTGGTGTTAGTGTGTTCTCCGAACCAGAAATGTTGTTCGCAGACGTTTCATGACCAGGCTAGGGAGCATTCTCAGTGCAACTTGATAGTCTGGCTACGCAACGTCTGCGAACAACACCGGCAGCTCGGAGAACACACCAACGTCCTCATCCCGAGCTACAATCATTGCATATTACTTCCAGATTTTGGTTCTTATGGGTGATTCACATGTGACTCGCAACCAGGCCTGGTAACCAAACGTTCGTGTTCAATTTTTCTACGATTTGGGAAGTATTCTGTCACCATCTGTCATCATTTCTAGTTTGGTCAGTGTAGATGACACACTGACTAATAGCTGTCAGTTCCTGCTTACTATTGACTGGTGACCAAATTCTCGCTCTCCGTGTCACCCATGGCAGTATTTTTGGTTTCAATGATCCCACTCACTCTGTTTGACCCTCCCTTGCTCTCACTCTCTTTTGAATCACGCGTTCAATAGTTTGATAAATTTCTTTCTCATCAATTTTCACGTTTGTTTTTCTCCCGGTTTACACAAACTACTTACTACCGCATAACTGAATACAAGTTTGAGAAAAATTGTAGAAGAATTTTTCTCAACATGAATTAGAAAACCAAATGATTATCAGCACTGTACGAGCATTTCACTTTGTACTCCGTAAAAAAAAAATGACGAGGAGAACATCAATCGCTAATGGTTTAGGAAAAAATAACCTGAACATTTCTGAGAGAAACTCAGTGAGATGTTATCATATTTTTCAATCATAAATACAAAAACACTCAATTGCCCGATCGCACTTGAACCGTGTCCGATTGGGATGCTGCGTAAACCGAGGTAAAGTTCGTGCTTCGGCAAGTCGAATTTGGTTTTTCCCAAGGATAATGGAGTCCTGAAGGCGTAATCATTCTCACTAAGAGATGGGTGGAATGGCAATGAATCGCACCGTCAAACGTCGAAACTGAAAGAGTTACTGGCTAACGGTGTGATGGATGCAAGTCAACTGAACATTGTGCGATTCCTCATAATTTGAAAGTGTCCATTGCTAATGACCGGTCAAATAGTTACGTGTAAAGTTTATCCGACCCCATTCAATGGACAGTGCCAATCAACCGTTGACTGAGATCGGTCCACACTCCGTCGCGGACTAGCCACATTATTTTTTGTGGTTGGGGATAACACTTTGATGTGTACGAACAGGCTCTCGGAAGGTTACCCAAAGTCACAAGTGAACTTGATCCGCATTGTGCAATCAACTGGACGAGAAAGTAACTCTCTCATAGAATACGGTCATGTGATCCGTGCATTCTACAGTGCGTTCCATCACTTAACACTAGACGGTCGCGATTATCGTACTGCATGACAAGGCCGTGCACAGTATTTTGACGCACTTCAAGTGCTCACAATCAGTTAAGATCAGATGCAGCACGCGTAGGCGGTCCAGACACAGGAGCAAGCGAATGAATAGATACAGAATGTGACACTAGAGGTGGGATCTCAATCTTTCAACCGTAGATATGGGGATGGGCTTGATATGAGTCGAGTTTGGAGCATGGCCGAGTGAAATGCTTCGTTGATGCCATGTGACAACCCCTGTCAAATTGTCACCTTGAAGAAGATTTACACAGCCTTTTGCTTAGTTCTAATATCTCTCGCAAACGCCTCAAGTGATTGGATCACAGAACGCACCAAGTGCTCCGGGTATCCGCTAGCATCGGTGATCACCATTCTGCCTCGTTGAGAAGTAAAGTGATTAAGTCAATCGAGAGTGCTTTCAGTTCACACATTCTGGGTCGCATTCCAACTATGACCGAAGCTTTCCAACTCTTGTACAAAGTTAAAAGGGGACGGAGAGTTTCGTATTCTAGCCCTGGAGATGGCAGTTGGCATCCTTCCTCTCAAGCCCCTGTTGTGTGCTCAGAAGCAATTTGTGCTAGCTATTAAACTCCCTTACCCATATTCCTGACAAGTGAAGTATTCTGACGTACCCGATCTAAATGGTAGTTGCCTTTTAACAAAACTCACTTCCAAAGCGGGGAACAACTTTGATGCAAGCTTTGGGATACAAATTACTGTCCCGTTTTCTCACAAATTCATATTGCTGTATTGCCATAATTGTGGGGTAATGAAAACAGTCTTACGTGCCACAATACGTTCTCATCATGTGCCACTTGCAACTGTTCAAGCATTGAAAAGGCACTTTAACTTCAGGGCATCCGTAACTCCATCGAAAACGGCTTTCAGAAATCTCCTTTCGGTTTTGTCAGACACATTCATGCAGCACTGAGGCGGATTAGCCAGAAAGTTGTTCACTACGGTCGTCTTTGAGCTATTCCTTCCTGTCCCATTCCATCCAGCGTCTCGGGAGACCGAAATTGATCCAATCTTTAATGCCACAAACGTTCATCTCCGTAATGTTCACCAATTGCTAAACTAAACATGGCAACAATTGGTTACAACTTTATAAATAGGGATGCTCATGATCTTCAGTACTGTTGCTGCGAGAATAATAATAATAATAGTAATAGTAATGATAACCATAACAACGGCTGAATCTGTGAATTAGATGGAAGTTGATATCGGATTAAAGAATATCAGCCGACCGGCTGAAAGAAATGATCTTAAAAGTATTTCTCGCCTCTTTGGAGCGTGTTAAGTCAATTTCTTTGGTGAATCTAACGTGTCAAGTGTTCTACATTTCAACATTATTAATTAAGTGATGTTAAAGATACATGGAAAATACATAGAGAAAATAAAACGGTGCGCTTGAAAGCGTTTTGCGCACACTATGCTGTGTGAACCATTGCATCACCAATTCGTCATATTATCAGTTTTATTACTCATCTTTTGAACACGTAAAAACCAAAGTGGGGCACAAGCAACTGTTAAAACCAATTTTTTGAATTAACTGCGATGGAAATCCTTGTGATTATCGATAAAGAGCACTGAATAGCTATTTCGTCCCGTTTGGGACAGATCTAAATTGATTGAACCATTCGTACAAAGGTGACGACCGTCGTCCGTATAGCTAAAGGGTGAGGGTGTTGACAGCCAACCGGAAGTTCAGCGGTTCGAGTCCCGATAGAGACGCGAAACGTACACTAACATGTCCCAAACAGAGTGAAGTAGATGTCCAGTGCTCTTTGTCAGTCATTAAAAAGATTTGTGATGTACCAAATCTCATCTAACTCCCACGGAGTGGGATACACATCTACATCTACTCAGGTAATCCACCAGTGCGAGCGAAATAACTAACGACAATTATGAGACCTGCACAGTTGGAAACAGGGCTGCCGATACACTTTTAACTTCAAATAGGTCACACAAATCGCTTGCAATCGGGGACACAACCGGGACTGCACTCAGAGCTCCGCTAACGGGCAGTGTCACAAGTCACCGAAAATGACACACGGGAAGTCGTGATCCGACCGATAAACCAGGCGAATATTTCTCCACTGGAATTCAGTATAATGCAAACACTGAAGAAATTGAACTTTTGCCAGTCAACAATGAATGAGCTACCGTCGTGATACCCAACGGGAAAGAAATAAATTTTGGTGAAAGATGAGGTTACCCGGTGATTCGAAAACGTGCACACACACAGGCGGTTGCTGCGGTTTGTGGGGTTCAAATCTGAGTATCAGTTCAGTGTAAATTAAGAGCTCAAAGAAGCCTAAAATCTCTGTTAGGAGAGTGCACAAAATGGGACTTGGAACGCCACAACTGGAAGCTGACAAGGCACCCACGGTTGAAAACACTGGACATGTATGATCGCTCCTCTATAACAGTTAACCATTGGACTACTGTAGTGGTGTTTATCGATGAAGAGCTTACTGTGGATCGCTCTGATTAGTCTTTACACAAATGGAACCAAAATGCATTTGGTACGGGACTTTTCACGGTGATCTGTTAATAGTATAGACTGGATTTTTATTGGAAAGGCAAGTGAAACCGTTTCTTTCTGACTGTGCTTCAATATGTGTCGCGTACATTAACACTTGAAAACTCCTTACGTTCTTTTGTGTAAAAAATCATACGAAATTGAGTCTTTGAAGAACTCCTTCACATCATATTTGACATGGCAAAACATTCGGTTACAGTGTTGAAGCGGAGTGAATCGTCCGCAGGTTAATAGACGATCCCCCCCGTTTTAGGTGCATCCCTCTGTGGCCATTAACTGATTTGCTCAACCTTTGTGATTTGTGAATCGTATTTTGATTTCTGTGAGTTCCACAGTAGAAAAAAATGTCTGCACCTATGGCTATCATTTCCGAGATCAAAAACATACCACCAAAAAGACTGAGTTGTCTTGTACACATTCTAACCGAGTAACAGAGTGCAAAAGCTCCTTGAGGACTTGGTTCACCGCGCGTTGAGTTGCCGTGTCACCGTAGATTGCCAATGGTTGATGACTAGTAAGGCATCAAAATCAACACAGTGGGAAGGGAATTTCAAAGGGGCTAGTGATTGGCACAATGCTCATGTGATGACTGATTAAGTAAGACCAGGGAATATCAAACTCTGTTTTTCGTCCATCTCTATTTCCAGCTGACGCACAATCGAGCGATGCGGATACTGTCGTTCAAACTGGTTTTCTCAATGTATTTCATCCGGAAGGTGAGTGATTNCCCCCCCCCCCCCCCCACACACACACATACACATCCATTGCGAATAAACCGATTAGGATTAACAAAATTAATAGAATTTCCCTAAAAATTATTGGGTAAAAGAGTTTAGTCCACAAATGCTGTATTGATTACGGTGGTTATTTGCCGGATATTGTTTCAGTCCACAGACGGGGTGAGAATTGGACGTGATGATAGCCAGCACAGAGCACTGAACCTCATGCATACATTTTTCAGGAATGCAGTTTCGTAGCACCTTAGGTGCGTTTTCTAAACAGAATGCTTTTGATGATTGATATACAGCAGTATTTTTAGTGCATTATGATTGAATTTATTTAACTCGACGAGCCTAAAGTATGTTTATTCACCTGTTTTCGATGCGTAAAGTTCTAACTGAGCTTTGGCCAGTAGCATGATATGTCAGATCGAATCATCTTAATTGGTGGGACTAAAATCGTCACACACACACCTAAGCAACCTCCAGAGAGGGATTTTTGTTATCATAACTTCTAAAAGTTACCAATCGTCTTCTCTGGTACCGAGTTCTGTCATTGTTTGCCCTTTGATCGTGCTTCGCTCATTTCGGATTCTTCTCACAGGTCTTCACTTGTCTATCTTTATGCCCACAACAGATTTGTCCCGTTTGGAATGTCAACGCTCACTGTCCCCACGCAGTCGGTACAATTTTCATCGACTCACACTGTGCTACCCGCGTCTTGGTGAGTAACAAGCGTAAGCACTCGGGAGAGTGACCGAATTCTAACGACTGTTTTACAAATCACGTGATTTTGTCTCCCGGAAAAAGTACCGCCCACCCATCCCCTCGATATTCCCGTTCGAGTAATCGATTGCTGCTCAATGTAATATTCATTCTGGTGTACACAAATTGAAGTTCCATTATTGGGCTAGATCAGGATTCGCTATGGAATTAAGACCCATGCTGATAGTGTCCACTGGTAGTATCCATGCGTTGGTTTGAATCCAACCGAGGGTACTGATTCTTTCGGAATTGGATTATGTGAGATAATCAGTTGAACCCAAAATTCGATACTCCTCCTATGTGCCGTTTTCTTTTGGTGACTCTCTTTAAGCAGCTATTGGAATACCAGTCCTTAAGTTCTAACCACATTCCCACTGTCCTAATTTGACAGTGGTCAGCTCTGGTATACCAATGAAACCACCGTCTAGAATCACACATGACCAGCACTAGAATTGAGATTTCAGTGGACCATTATCTGAGCCACAAAATTCCACTATTTTTTAAAAGTTGATAAGAAATGATATAAAACGGTTTTTAAAACATGTAGTATCAAACGATCGGGTACTTCAAATGGACAAACTTACCACTGATTGGTCTATTTGAATGAGTCATTTTTACCAATAGGATTCCATGCTCTATGAACCAATCAGATTACGAGGTTTTGCACATGTTTTTCATAGTTCGACAGAATATGATTTTACTGGGTGATTTTTTTCTGATATTATTGTGATGTACCGAAGTGGGGCAATTATTACCACATGCCTTTCCTAGTTCAACAGAATATCAAACACATATCAGTCATAATAAAGGAAACCTCAGGAAACAAGCAAAAATGCCAAAGCGAGTGAAACAAGTATGTGGACAACCGCGAATGTCGTTGTTGTTGTTGTTGTTGTTGGAAACAGTCCATAAAATAAAAGCCCAACGTTCTCGGTTAAACTATCCACTTGGGGGTCTTATTGAAGTGCGTCTCAAGTTTTAAGTGTAACACTGAATAATCCAGCAGTTGGGATTCTCTTCATACGCTGATAAATTTTCCACTCAAGTGGTGGCAATTCAGACAACAAAATCATCTCGGGCTCCCCTTGATTCTTTGTGTTTCACCAAAGCAAGTCCAACTAGTTTGGACATGCAAAATGTATTAGTGAATAACTGGCTGAATCCGACAGCAACGCACTGCCCACTGACCTAAGATACAACGCTGATTATCATCCTTTATTTAGGTATTGACTGATTCAGAAGTAATTCTTGTATCACAAATCGAAGTGATAGGAATATTGTAATCAGTAATGATATTAATTCAACAGGGGCGCGGATGAATTATGTTTTCAAAAGGGTTTAACGAATCGGGGAAAAACTGCTCAATACCAGTTTATAAATCGATTAGGAAGGTGATAAGTCACGATAGTGTTATCTTCAGATGGTTTATTTTCATCATTTATTACTATTTTGAAAGTAGGGAAGACACAGAATCTTAAGTTACACAAATATTTGGAACTCAACAGCTTCAAATTTGTGGGCTTTGAGTGAAAATATTCGAAAATCATTCGGGAGTATAATATACGGTTCATGCCCATTAATTCGGTATACATTTATCAGATTTTACCCTTGGGGTAGGCCAATTCTGCATCAGAAGAACAGAGATTGATTGCGATCCAATGATAATGACGAGTAGAATGGGTTGCATGGTTTCTTCTCCTACTGATAAGCTGCTTTTGTCTATGCGCCATCTGAACATTTGCACTTCCCAAAATATGTAAGTTGGAAAAAACAAGATGATGTTGAATTTTGTCTACCTGACGAGCTTGGTAATCTGTTCACAAATGTTTCATCACGAGCCGCAGGGTAGTAATTTCAGTGCTTTCCATGTGGTAGTGTTCGGCTTCTGTCACTCACACGCTAATATGGTTTCCTGTTCGACGATTTGTTTTTGGTCCTGTCGCGCTGTACTCGATCCTGTTGAATTAGCCGAAGGGGTGGGAGT
>UZAN01054000.1:0-10228 GCA_900618425.1 Echinostoma caproni
ATATACTTCCCCAGTACTCCGTATCTCCCAGAACAGTTTCACATTGCGGGGCCATCGATGGAGTCAAAGGCCGCTTTGATGTCCGAAAATCTCCGAAATTGTCGTCCTTATGGGTGGCGATGTTCTTGTAGTCGACGGAGGATGAAGATTTAATCTATGCAACCACGGCGTACACGCGGTACTTTGTCACATTACCGTTCTTAGTCTATGCATGGTGAAAACATGTACGTTAGGGCTCGTAGGCTATCCTTTTACGCTTTCAGAGTTAGAAAGCCCGGCGTTCACCTAAATGTAATTTTCAAATTTGTGATAGCCTGCATTTCTTCACACTCGTTGTCCTGTTCTCCCATATTTTTCCGACTAAAAAAGAAAGACTTTGTTTTCTTGATTGATTGATTGATTAAAACTGACCATCCTTCAGACTTCATCTTCACGCACATTCCTCAGCTCTTCCAGTCAACTATACACTCAGAAGCACTAGAATCGAGTTTCACTCTTATTAGAGCTCATCAGTAGTGCATATCCACCGTCCCGTTCGGGATCTGAACTCCGGACCAATCGCATGGAAGGCGTATGCATTACCACTATGCCAACCAGCTCATGCCAGAGCCGAACCAAAATGCCAAATCATGTTTGTTCAGGTGTCGTCGTCAGATCTCTCAAACCTCCTTCCCGTTGCAATGTCATTTCAAAGACCGTTTTGGTTGATTTCATTGTGAGGAAGCATTCTGATTCCTGTGATAGATTTATCAGCCATTTATTGTGAAATCAAGAAAATTGTCTGCATATGCATCTCAATAAATCGGTGTCTCAGCCGATTACGCATTCCAAAGTTAGGTTCTTTGTGCGAGTACCACCACATACCAAAACAGCATCATCCCTTATTTTGCTAATAAACCGGAAATCACAAGTTAAACTAGCTTTTTACCACATTCATTTATTTTTCATTTCGGAAATGTTTATGTTTTTAAATGCTCGGTGTTTTCTTCAAATTATTTTGTCGAAAGTGCNTTAACTTGATTTGAATTTTCTTGAGCAATTAACTGCCGGAGCCTCCGGTTGGGAAACGTTTGCCCCGCAAGGCTGTGGGGTAGTGTGGGAAAACCGAAATCCATTGGGGGTCGGTGTCCAGCTCATTGGATCATACGCTCTTTGGACGGAGTCAAACGTCCAGGGTGCGCAATACAACTAGATGAGCAACCAAGCCGATGATCACCACCACAAACACGAAGGTAGGTGCGTGGAATCAGGGTTTAGCCAACTCCCATAGGTGAACTGCCAATGGTTTACAAGACAGGCAATAACCCATTGTGTTGGCTTTCCGTCCTCTCATTTTAATGAGAAAACAACTCCGCCATGGGCAGACAGTAGAATCTATTTCAAACACTGGGTCGTATGTGAGCATTTCGCGAGGTGCAAGGGACAAGTGACCAGCCACAAACCAATACACCCACCTCGACCAAACTGAGGCTTCGGAAGTGCCAATGCATTTCAGCACAAGCGCATGAACGCAACTACAGATTGACCAACGAAATAACCTGCAAGGTCATGTGGTGCTAAGTCGAAACTCCTCCTCAATCACACTGGCTCATCATCAGACTCGGGTTGCCCGATCGATCGTATAAGCAGAGGCTGAACTGAGTGAGTGTAGCATCAGGTAGACGTTTGCGACAAAGCCCATAGGATTGTATTTATTGGATTGCAACTCAACGCGTTTAGCGGGCAAACATATCGAATAAATACTATGTCGGTGAATCTCTCGAAAGTGAGAAAGTCATCAAAAGTTGATCGTGGGAAAGAAATCTTCAAACAGGTGGCACTCTGTGCACGCACTGAGCTTGGTCGGAAGCTAGGATCAAAACCGTTTGGCAGGAGATTACGTATACCAAAGAAGCCGTGCAGAATAACCTAGGTGTTGCAATCAGTCTAGATGCATGGGTCGGAAGGAGGCTGTATGCGTATCTGCTTTCGTTGCAATGATGGGTTCAGGCCACACAACAATCTACGGTGATTATCTGTAATTTTTAAATAGTGAATGCACCTGTAATAAGTGGAACTGAGATCGCGAATATAATCATTTCAGAGAAATGATGACGCACCGCTATATCTATTTCTGCAAAGAAAGAGGTCGTAAAAAGAAACCCTTTTTTCGCTTGCTTACTTTGGGTCGTTTGTTCGTCGCAGTCCCCGTTTGAGCACATAATTCATCAGATGCTTTTGCACGTCGCCTTGTGAAATGCAATCACCCGCGCTAAAGGAGGAAGGAGTTGAAACAGTGTAGTAAAATGTTCATATCGAACATTCAAAAATCAGCTGGTTGACATTCACAATAGCTGTATTCATGTGCTAGTTCACAGGACCCTGTGCAACGCTGGATCCTCGGGTTCTGCGTGACTTACCGATAGCCGCCATCTTTGAATACGGCCAGAATCGCGGCACCGTTCAGAATACGCACTTCCTCTAGTGTGGGTGGACCGGGATAGCCATCGGGCCACTGATTACGCAATTGTATCTCATCATCACTAGCCAACGTATTCTCTACCAGGGGACGTACATCTCGAACTCTGGTCAGAAAAAAATGAAAATCAAAAGGAAATATAATTGCAACCACTTTGAAAGCGAAAGGTCCCAAATCATGTGTTCTGAAGTACTGGGGACAATGATACGATTGCAAATTAGCTGATATGTGTACAGTACGTGAACTTGGACAGCTTTGTGTACGGTGAAACACACAAAAAAACTTGTCATTTTTATTAACCATTGTAACTGTTTAACCTTCTTTTCAGTTCGTTCTGTTTCCCAATCCACGCATCCCCTGTTATTGATATCGCTGTCGTGGCGTTGGCACCACGCCTGCAAGCATATATATATATATATATATATATATATATACAAAATACCAAAAATCCACAACTATAACCATGCTGACAATGTTCGCATCAAAATGTTGCACAGCTAAAATCTAATACTACTCGGTTCAATGGCTTTATAACTTAAAACATAGCTTGTGAGTAAGAGGGATAGAAGGGAAGTCAGAAGGTAGATACCAACATATATAAAGAGGTGGGAGCTCATGCTGTGGGTTTTCCCTTGGTTAATGTTCTCCCAATGAAACACAAGACAAATGACAGTGCTTTGAAGTGGCGAATTTGATTGGTCATTATTTAGGCTAGTGCCCTTGTTGCCATTTGGGTCGTACTTGGCTGAGCGAAGGTCAAAGGTGTAACCTCGATTAAAAAAGACCGAATCGTACCGGGGACATTGATTGAAATACTGTTCCCCGAGAATTATAGTCCTTAACATGGCAAATAATTTAGCAGGTATCCTCGAAAAGTTGAAATGATAATTTAGCGAGCTGGAACTCTCTACTGTGGAATACCGATTAGCATGACCTGTCGGAATGGACAAATCTTACCAGGCGATGCGGACACTGCACGACTATAATATGAATGCCGTGCACCTCTCAGAAGTCCGCTTCCCGAACTACAGTTTCTGGTGCATCATAATGAATCTGCGAATAAATCCAGACACTAGAATGTAGCATTTGCCCTAAGTGAAAAGACATGTAGCACTTTGATTTCTTGGAAACTGATATCCCGCTTCATTTTAGTAGTTCGATTTAGACGCTGCTCTCAGAAGGTGGCAGTGGTCACCATCTACGCGGACCATAACGCGACAAAAACAGAATTCCCCGGCAGCTCACAAGATTTAATCCATCGTGTAAAAAGCTGTACCATACTTCGTGTTGCAGGAGACTGGCCCCTCGAATGAATCCATTTTTTGTCCCAAGAGAATGTTAAACTGACCTACATTGAGAGAGTGGGTTTCGACTGGTGAATTTAACGGATGTCGGCAGATTGGTCGTTCGCTGCATTCGCTTTCAACACACCCGAAATCATCGAGGCACATGGCACTTAAATGTCGGTCGCACATTACATTGAACTGACCACATGTTTATACAATCAAGCTGGGCTTGATGTGTGGAAGACTGCCGAGCGTTCCGCGGTGAAGTGACTCGATGTTTCATGACTCGCTATGGAAACTACTACAAGCTGACGGAATGCCCACCAAACTCGTAAGGCTCCTGTGGATATACGAATCACTTACAACAGTAAGAGTATGAGTGCATGGTTAGGATTCTTTCGAACTAACGGTTTACCCTGACGTGTGACACGGCTGTCCACTTTCATCTATAGCAACCAATTTATTCATTATTATTATTATTTTATTACACACAACTGTGTGGGATGGAAGCCGGTAACATAGGCCCCGTGACTTGCAGTAGCGCACCACATAGGGCCCCGCTGGGTCACGCGTCATATTGAACCAGACAACAGCAAAGTTGAGTGATGGTGGCGGGGCTCGAACTTCGGATCATACGGTCCAAAGTACGCCGGTAACATAGACCACACCAGGGTGCAATCATCGTCCTAAATGTATCATGTGATGATGATGATGATAGGGAAGAGACCATTTTCCCCTATAAAAATGACTATTCCCCTGTATTTTTCTATTTATTTTTATAAAATTTGAATTTCCAGATTTTTCCGCCAAAAAGGACTCAAAGCGCACCACCGGCCATGCTTGATGCTCATTGGTCCATTTTCCCATGACTCGCTACTTTCCAAGGTCACTGGTGGCCGGCCCCCAAACTGTATAAAACAGATGAGTTGTCCACTATCTCCTTTTACGGTCGAGCGAAATATACAACCTCGCCTGCATGACTGTCTTCTATGTTCTCTCTGGTCGGGTTTCGGGGATCGTACTGCTTTGGTGGGACGCTTTCTTCCGGTTCTAATACGACTTGTATTGGGTAGCGCAGTCGGGCGTACCGTGTACCGTCACTATTCCGCTTGGTCGTACTGTTCTGTTCGTGGTCGCTGCTGAGGCACGTATCGTTGGTTATGGCTCGTGTTAGTTCAGTCGTATCGTCTAATCCGACATTACAACAGATGACTTACTGCGTTGGTGCCAACGGAGCAGAGTAATTTACACCTCGGATCTGGAGTTTGTGGACCATATTATCGTCCTTGACGCGTCTCTCATCGTGCTTTAGCCGATTTTAAACTGATTCAGTCGTTATGCGTCAATCATTTGTGCCAACAAAGTCAGATTGTAGTTGAGGATTTCATTTTAATATATGATTCATTCATCGTGTAAATCAGGCATGAGCTGAAATGCTAGCTTGATCTTTTCAGGGCCAGTTGATCAAGGGTTGTTCACCGACGACCAACAAATCGAGGATGTACCGTACTTACAATTCCCTGGTTCGTTCATACTCCCAAAGGATAGAATAACGACAAGGATCGGCTCTGCATGTTACCCCAGTTATATTCTATGCTCTGAATCCGCAGTGAGATCAGCCTTCCGACCCAGATTAACATCTTTTGTGTTGCTGTACAATGAATACTCATTACGGTGGTAATACTTCGTCTCTACGTGATGAGAACACCAGATCAGAGGGATTTGGCAATCAGTCCCTATGGTTTAACCCATCAATGCACCCTGACGCGGTGTGATGGGTTGCATGCCTCCATGACCCTGCGAGCTACACAGGATGGTTCTTCACAGCCGCAGATCCAATCATGCCTGAAAGGTCAATGGGTAGAGGCCAGACAAAACTCAGTCTCACAAGCCAGCTGCTTGGGCAACTCCTGGCTTCCTTCATTTATCCACATCCGCCCCTGGAGAAGTTACTCCAGTAAATAAACACGGTGAGGGGGCAGTGTACCGGCCAGAAAACCCCCGCTAGATGGGCGTCGGAGCAGGGCAAACTGGGGCTTCCTCCTGACGACGGGAGAAGTCTTCGCAATTCACTGGACAGTTACCGCCCACCTAAGCTGGACAGCTACCAATCAATGAAGTGCTGTCTCGTCCACGTTCCGCTTGTCTCACTGGGTGCATGAGACTTAGGGCCGATCACGAAAAGTGGACCGACAATCAACGCACCAGCGAACAACAAACTTAACCGAAATTCAAAGGCCTCGCGTGACAGGTCTCTAGAGGTTCCCACACGGGCGGTTCGCTCACGCTCCCGCGTTGGATCTACGCCCCACTGCCTTGTGAGTCGAAGGCTCCGGTTAGGGTTTCCAAAGAAAAACCTCTTCGTCGGTGTGGGCTGCCGCGAAGTATGTCATACCCTAAAGCGAACACTAAAAACCTTTACATTTTCGTCCTCACTCAATCCGAAAGAGTACTGGCATCATGGGTGGTTATGGCTGGTTATTGGAAACAAAACTGGATGACAGTCTGCACCGATCTGGCATTTAATAGGCGAACCGGAAGGGGGTATATGGCGATTTCCATGGTACCGACTCGATCATCAACAAGTGGTAGTCACATAGAAGCAAAAGTAAATAAATGTCCGATCTGAATATTTTTGTGTGAGAAGTGTTTTCACTATGTATAGATCAATTCGAAAACAATCAGCGGGGCTCGGCACATTGATTCACAGGAGGGCTAAGAAGATGTATGTTGACGGAGAGACGTCCTGAGACGGCCTAGTTTCCCTTCCGGGATAGCACTTTACTCAGGTTTAAAGGGAATCACAATGGTGCAAGCAGTTCCAGTGACATCTATAAGGAAATTAGAGTTTCAAGCATGAAAATACCATGTTTCATTTATTATTTCAAGAAAACTGGGAATACATGAGAATTTTATCAGAACGGCAATAAATGGCCCTTTGACAAAGAGCTGGACGATACATCTGAGCTAAACACTGGGTAAATGTGCAACGCTGACATCACGTGGTTCAACCCATAAGCACAATAACAAGACAGTGAAAGATAAGCTGTTGACATGCATCATGAATTTCGATTCCCACGGTCGCTTGCGGGATGCTGTTTTACTGGTTTCGGTTTCACTGACAAGCTCTGAATAGTGATTGACAGGTTGAGTAGAATGTTTATTTATTTATATATTTCCTGATAAATACAGTTTGATTGGCCTTGTAGCATTCGCCGGCGAACTTCGATTCCATGTTAAAATTTAGCAAGACATATTTACACACCTGAAAATACGGAGCGTTGTGTGGTGAGAGGGTAAGACAACAACGAGAGAAGGATTGTGTCTAACAGCCACGGAGATAGAAAGAACAAGGACTTCGAATTGACCAAATTCAATTAGCGGACTGTGCTCGCTGACAGGCAACACTCTAGCCTAATGAAAATCGACAGCAATATTCGTGCGCATGTGGACGACCATCGTGGGGAAAAAAGAGAGGACGTATTTGTGATCGGTAGGGGAACACAGTAGCTGTGGAAACACGTGAAATTGTTCTGAGGTAAGATCAGTTGTGAATGTCACGCTTAATTCACACGGCTGACGAGATGTGAACACACTGCGAATAAATACTCGACCAATCCAGTACAGCGAGAAGTTTGCTTCCGCTTTTAGTTTAAAAGGACGATTCCTAATAGGAGAAAGCAATGCAGCACGTGGACGGGATCACCCATAAGAACAGTGATTTGTAATGATGAGGCCTTTAGTAATGAGCGAGTCAAAATTTTTCAGCAACTCGCGGTACCTAAAACGTGAAGGGAGGTTGTGTAGTCGGATACGTAAACTATAAGCGCACTCATTGGACGAGGTAGATTTAGAGAAGTTATCAATTTTTTCAATCTATGACGATGAGTATATATCGGAATGTTTTGCGCGTCGTTGAGAAAAGCTGACGTTCGTAGTGGTGTTACACATATCAGCGGAGAGGCACCTTTGGTGCGTGATGTTTATCGGGGCAGATAAAGTGGGTAAAAGATCAACAAGTGAAGAGTACAAACCAACTGTTCGAACAGCCGTTAAAGAAACCATGGAGAATTATTTTCTTACGTTTCAATAGAGAAACGAACTTACAAGTGGCATATTCAGCAACGGCTACGAACTCTTTGAGAAGAGTGGGGAGGAAATCCTGTGACAAAGTCGCACAGTAGACCTGGGTGTTTCTCGTTCTTAGATGACTGACCATTCTAGCTGGTTTGCGGTTTCCCACGAAATATGAATAGATGGAGATGCCTAGGAAAAGGAAGTTTCCCGGATCTTGGACAAAAACAATGTCTTTTTACTTCGTTTTTAATTATTGAATGTACAAATGTATAATCAGGAAGGAGGCCACGGTCATAGAATAGCTACCTGGGAAAATACAAACGAACAGCTGTGGAGCGGTTTGACCCCGGGTCAACATGTTGATAACCTTAACCACTAATGAACCCGTAACGCTGGAAGAATTTGGATTGCACGTTTCTTCAAGCTTACTGGAAACGAAATAGCAAACCTGATATTCGGGGAATTAGTATCGAGGCGAACAGAATCAAGAAACCAGTTGCTTCTATAATTTTGAATTATACTGATAAATGCTGCCAAGACGGCTTTTCCTGTTATCCATATAAGTTGATTGTTAGCCACTGGTCGCATTATTTACTTTGTCAGAAAAGAGGGGACCGTATTGTATCACTCAAGAATGAAGCTACCTTAGACTTCTCACTCTCTTGTTCTACTGACCACAAACGGAATCCTGGTCACCGTTCAGACAACACAGAAACTAACGAAGACCACGAACCAACTAGAAAGATGAGTGTGCAATGTAGTCAATTATCTGCAAACGGAAAAGTTCAAAAGGCAAAATTCAGAATTTTTGTTTTTCGACAAATCCGGAGGCTGTGGTACACAATCACAGTATCCGTTTCACTCAGGTGCGGGCGCTTAGGTCTCTCCCTCTTTCTCTACGTTTCTATTCAATTTTGTGATAGATTTGATTATGGAAACAGCAATGTTCTCATGCAAGCGAGGATAGTGGTATGGATTTGCCCCCTTCCGCCCCAGGTGGAAGACTGTCTGCTCTAGACTATACTGCCTATATTATACTACTAAGTGAAGACCCAAGTAAGTTGCAAGCCTTCCTGGATAGTTTGAGTGCTAGTGTAACCATGTCTAGTATAAACATCGTACCTTTAAAGTGTAAAACATTGACACCAGACTGTGTTGGTTCAGCTGCCAACCTCACTGGAATTGGAGAAGCAATACAGGTAAGGAACAAATGTTGCCGTATCGGCAGCTATATCTCACCCGTCGGATGCATCCCGAATGAAGTGTCGGTTCGCATACAGACAGTTCGATTGACATTCGGCAACTGGAGACATTTTTGGTACCGTCACGACACCCGGCTGGCCATGAGGCATTGAGTGCATGCAGCC
This sequence comes from Echinostoma caproni, assembly GCA_900618425.1. Taxonomy (NCBI): domain Eukaryota; kingdom Metazoa; phylum Platyhelminthes; class Trematoda; order Plagiorchiida; family Echinostomatidae; genus Echinostoma; species Echinostoma caproni. The sequence goes on from UZAN01054000.1 coordinate 9,189, forward strand.
GCAGTTCGGCCAGTTCCGCTATACAGTGTGGAAACTTGGCCATTAGGAAAACAAGATAAAGATAGACTGTCGGTGTTTGAACACTGCTGTCTATTTCGCATAGCAACAGTCTGGTAAGGAAAGTGAACGCGCATAGCTGAGCTTAGACGCGGAGCATCACGTAACAGCGGAAGCCCACTGGAGCAAATGGTCGACCTCCATCGATTACGCTGGTTGGGGCATATGTTGCGCATGTCACCAAATAGATTACCACGGAGTGTGCTGCCTACCGAGACAAGTGAGGGGTGTTCCAACTAAGACCTGGCACGAGAGTGAGGGAACCCTGATCAAACAGATCGTGCTAGGCTTCTTGAATGGGGACATGGGGATCAATGTAATTAATAGCTAAAGGCATTGAGTGGTATGGTTGTCGAAAACAATGGCGCTCGTGCACCTCAATTTCTTCGCAAAATTAGTCTCCGTGAATTCTCTATTTTCATTCTGACGCTGATCTGAACATTCCGATCTTCTTTTTACTCCTTCATCCAAATGGACAGTCACCAAACAGCAATTAGAAGCGGTGCACGAAGTTGTATGGTACTTGGTTGTAAAAACTGAAAGTGAAATAATAATTTGGAAATACATGAATCCACTATTGATTCGGTAAATATTCGGAAAAAGAAAGTGAGGAGGAACTCACTGATTTGAAATACAAATTGTGGTACAATGTATGCCAGGAGCAAATAACGACGTTCTGAAGAACACATGTTGACAGAACCGTTTCCTATGCTAACCTATAAAATAAAAATAAATTACAAAGCATTCAAATAATTTTAAAGCTTCCATTCTTCATATGTTCTCACGTGACGCCTTATTTCATAAGCGTTTGATTACACGCATTCGACACAATCTCTTCTCTCAGTGGCATCCACTTTCTCGAGAGTTAAATACCTGGACGAAAGAGCGCAGAAATAGCTGCTCATAACACACGGGTGGTTGTTTCTTTTTCGGGCCCTGTTGTGCTCACATCAAGTCTTACTGGGCGAACAAATAGTTACAGT
>UZAN01054001.1:0-15953 GCA_900618425.1 Echinostoma caproni
CTGATCCCAAAATAACCAGGAGGAGGCATACAAACTACACCCACACCTTCCCGATTGTGGCAGTGGTCAGTGGCTAATTTGGGCATCAAGGTGCATTGGGCTCCTTTGATGTTTGGCTCCTTCCAAAGGGCGTTTAACCCGATGAACTGGACACTGGTCGCGAAAGGAACTGCGGTTTTTACAGACCACCCCGCTGCCTTGCGGGTCAGGCTTTGGCTAGCCAAAGGCTCCGGTTGTGGATTCCTCAAAAAGTTTACCTGCATTGGTCCGAGCAAATCATGGAACGTCTTTCTTTTTCATAAAGATTTTTGTACCATGATTTGTTTGGCACACATTCTGGANCGCTGCCTTGCGGGTCAGGCTTTGGCTAGCCAAAGGCTCCGGTTGTGGATTCCTCAAAAAAATTCACCTGCCTTGGTATGGGTAACCTGGCAGTATACCGCCCACATGCGAATCATGGAACGCTTTTCTTTTCTATAAAGATTATTGTACCATGATTTATTTGGCACAGAGTCTGGCGTCAGACATGTGTGAAACATATATAAATATATAACGCGAACTCTACAAAAAGCACGCCAATGGAATCATTCATTTTCTGGATTCATAGTCAAAGCCCGAAATGCAGAAACCGAAGAAGGAAGTAGTATCAAGATTCATGCCAAAACTTTGGCTCACATACGTCGATGGCACATTCATCATATATCTTGAATAAATCGGAACTAGACGGAACACACAAAATCATCCATAACATATTCAATGGCATCAAATTCACAATGAAGACAGAAATGGGTAAACAGTTGGCAATTTGGACACATTGATCATCAGAACGCTAGCAGGAAAACTGGAGACAACGGTCTACCGCAAATAAATGCATACGGATCAAATTCTAAACTTCAAAAGTAATCATCCACAGAGCCACAAAAGATACTGTGTTAGAACCTTGTTCGGAAGAATCCAAACACACTGCAGCACCGACATACTCAAGAAGAAAGAAGAAAGATATCTCCTCACAGTATTTGCTCGCAACGGCTACTTCCGAAATTGCAATAAAAGAACTCCGGCTCAAAGAAATATCAGAGCAGTGTTACGCTAAACTCCAGGAACTCCTCAAAACACTGTGTTGGACAAAGTGGATGAAAATTATCAACATTAATTGGTACTCAAGGGGCACTATCCATTATCGTTGATGTCGTTCCAGGAAGATCAAGAAGAACATCAATTTGACTTCGAATCAGAGAATGTTCGACCAAATCCGGTCAAAATAGGTCAGAGAACTAGCCTGGGATTGACACTATTCAGTCAACTAAATAAACTTAAACATCGAACTCGGTCACGTGTACACGCCAACATAAATAAAGAATCAAATGGCGCAAACAAATCGTCAAGCTCGATGAACAGGCGAAATGGAATTCAGTTCATCGGAGATATGAGAATCGATTTTCAATACCATGTCAACATTTATATTGCTATCTCTTGTTCAATATTAGTTATATACTTGTTTGATTGGATTACGATGAAGTGACGCATTGCACTCCAAATTCCTTCCGGATTAGTCTTTGGAGTGAATACCCGCTGATTAGAGCGAAATCAGATAGAGTTTTCCAGTTTGTGGGGTCTCGTGTTCGCTGAGCTTGGCGGTTAGGTCGCAAACGTTTCATCACCAGCCGAGGTGACATAGTCAGTGCTTTGGTAATGATCCCTGTACTTGTCTATATTTATAGTATTCCAACCCTAGGTTCGACCTTGAGAATTGTTCTCGCTGTTGACCTTGAAGACGGTACTAAATTTGGTAACTTGACCTTTGGTGGTTGCTATAGAGATGACCTTTGCTCACCAAGGTTACTAGATTTAGTCAGTTGACCTCTGACTATGACTTTGACCTGTCCGAGTTAATAAATTTCGCAGCAGTTGTACCAAACCTTTTCCATTGGTTAGTAGTTGGAATTTTTTTGTGCTTGAGAATAAATTTGAAGGTTCTTTTGTGCATGGTATTTGGGTTTCTTGTCATGAACCGGTGGGCATTGAACTGGTCAACTCCTCTTCTGTTTCATGGATAAGTTGGAGACCTTGCACCTCAGCATGTTGTAAACTGGGTTCAGTTCGATGTGTTGATGAATGCCATGCTTCCAGGAATTCTCTTGAATGCCTTGTGCTTGCTTGATCCAGAATGTGAAAGTTGTCCAGATTGGATGTATGTCTTTCTTGGTCCTTATGCACGGACATCAATGAAAGAGGGCCGTGTCTTCTTATCGCAAGTTTGTGTTCACGAATTCTTGTTGCAACGTTTCTTCCAGTTTGTCCAATGTAACATTTGTCACAACTGTTGTATTCGATTTTGTAGATGACATTTCTTCGCTCGTCCTTTTTTATTTGTCCCTTCGGCCTTGAAATATTTCTTCTCATAGTTTTTGTAGGCTTGTGGGCAATTATAATGCCTTGTGGTTTGAGCATTCTTGCGGCCATTTCTGAGATATTATTGATGTATGGAAGTACTATCTTCTTGTCGGATTGTGTTCGTTGACTTAGCTCTCTTTGTGTTCTGTACAAAGTTATCCGTATTAAGTTTCTCGGGTATCCGGTTCGTTGGAATAATTTGAAGAGATACTTCTCTTCTTGTTCCCTCCTTTTGAATGGAGGCATATGAAAGTTGTTGATATCCCAGAAAGTAAGGAAATCGAGTTTTGTGGCGAAGGGATACGACCTTACATTTTGATGTATTGAATTCGATGACGCTGTCGATCGATCACTGATAGGCAGCATTAACTGTTCTCTGAAGTGCCGACGATCCCTCGGGTTGTGTCCCTGTTTTCCATATTTTTGTATCATATGCAAACATTACCGTCTGTGGCCCCAGAATACTCGTTAGATCGTTTATGAAAAATAAAAAAGAGTTGAGGGCCATGCATGAATCCATGTGGAACTCCTCGATCAACGCTGGTAGGATCAGATAGTGACCCAGAAACCCGAACTAGCATGGTGCGTTGTCGAAGAGATTCTTTTTCTCCAATCCGAATTCCATAACTGTGTAGTTTTCTCAACAGTATTCGGCGATTCACGCTATTCAGTGCTTTGGAAAAGTCAACGTACTCTATATCACCGTGATCAATAGCTTTTGTCCAGTTTTCTAGAGCCAGAAGCAGGTTAGCGGTACACATACGCCCGCGACGAAACCCATATTGAGCCGGGGCTAAAACGTTGTATTATGTTCCCAGTGACTCATCACGTTGTCTGCATCAATGGATTCCATGACTTTGGATAATACAAAGAGAAGTGTAACCACGGGGGTAGTTTTGTGCGTGGGAACACTGTGGTTTATTTCCTGCTCATTCAGTATGTATGAAACCAGGAATTTGGGTGTTTTTGTTATCAAATCATTGAAAAAAATCAACAAAAAACGCGACTCGTATATGGGAAGCAAACGATAAACAGACAATCGTTCAACCCTCTATCTCCTCTATATTGGTCGGCCTTCGATGGCATGCGTGAAGATACAATGTAGGAAGTGTATTACGATGTCCACCGAGCAAGTGTTCAGTAGTTCACTCTTCTCTATCAATTGGAGTAGTATTGAATATAGGAATACGAGAACCCGTACTGTAATGCTGTAGTATTCGGAATAGGAATCGAAATCGAATAGCGCGAACTCGGTNNNNACCCACTGAATAGCGCAAAGCCAGGTAGAACCAAAGCGAGCTGTGGATACAGTTAATTCTATTAAGAAAATCATGGAAATATATATCACAGGCAACAAACAATCATTGGTCGATTCTTGAATGTCCAATCGACAAGGATATGGTTATCTGTTTGCCTTCTTGCAATCAGCCAATCCGGATGATGCCAATTGAGACCACAGGGTTGGTCGGTTATCCCGCTTCTTGATTGGTTACCTTGAAGCTGTACCGCGTACTGTGCGTGCGTACTCGTTACACGATCACCACAACTTTCCTCCCTCAAAAGTGTCTCATCAATTTGACTTGCTTTTCGCTGGGATCTCCTTAGTGTTGCGCTGGTTGAGGCTTCCGATTCCGCCGCTGCTAGGAGTTCGGGCGAGTGATTGTTACGGGCTGTTTGAAACACGTTTGCTGAGGTTGCAGATCCAATCTTTCCAACGGTGACTGCACAAAGCACACATCCGTGATCGGGTTCAAAAAAAGAGCAAGCAATTTTTCACTGTTGCCCAAATATTGTACATGTAATCGATTGAATGCTAGATTTCACTATTTTCCATAAACATAGAGAAGATTTGATGTTATTGTATCAAAAAATGTGGCCGGAACCTATCCTTATCCATGGAGTCCACTGTGCCGATCATCATCAAACGTTCACATCGAGAGATAGATAGTCATTGAAGTTAAGTGCCGGGTTGAAACTCTTCGTCAGAGTGTATTGTTTATGACTATAGCAAGCACTGGAGCTCACATTTCAGTTAAAAAATCATAGTCGCAAACCGTCGCAACGCATATAGTAAACTATGGAAAACTTTTCACAGACATGAGGATATTTCATAACCCAAGGTTTAGACAAAGTTCACTTATTGTCCACTCTTTGTTTGTGAGTAAACAAGCCAGGTACGGAATGGTTGAATTGCGGTATGGATTAATTCGAGATGAAATTTGGCGGAATTGGGAGCGTGTTCAATGATGGGAACGACAACGTGTCAGTTCTGCGTGCAATGGGTGGTCAGGATATGTGAGAATCCTCTCAGTCAATTTCACACAGGAAGTTATATGATACTCTGAAAGCTTTTAAACTAACTCATTCACAGGAATAGAAGAGACACGGCTAATATTAGTTAGACCGCAACGTAAAACTTTAAAATCCTGTTTGAGTAAACCAGGAAAAATAGCCAGGGAACAGTAGAGTAAGATGGGGAAATAACTGACTGGGATGCGTGAAACTGCCTGAGCTTTCGTATTTGGAATGAAAGGCGTCACAGTTTACCAATACAGTTTTGGATGTGGATTGACCAATACAGCTTGCTATCTATGGTTAGACCAAGATATTTGGCAGAGTTCACCCTAGATAAAGGACTGTTATTAACCACTGTGGGGTCTATCGGATATTGAGAGGGAGCAGAACTACATAAACACTGAACAGGATTAGCCCCGATGAGAAGGTGAATGAATAAATTTGATCAAGATTGCCGGTGCAGAAGCTTAGATCGGACTAAGACGAAATGTGTTGGCACAGCCCGACTTGCTTGCCGCATGCTTCTGTTTGTCGTAAACCCTCTTCAGACCGCTTTGCGTACGTAAGACATTTCAATTAACCAAAAACAAACACACTATTCCTCGATGAGAGAAGACAACCATCGGTTTGTCAGTGTTTTCCTCTAGGAAAAATTTGATATTTTTTTGGAATGTGAAACATTTGTTACCATCGTCGAGCACAGTTTAGACCCAAGTGACGCAATCAACGAACTCAAATGGACCCACAAAAACGGTGTATCTTTGTTTGCTATCAACCGGACGAAATACGCCGCCTATGCAACCGCGTTTTTGACGCGGGAGAACAGACAGGACGGCAATACACAATTTGTGCAGAATTTGCGGCAATGAACTGTACAGATTGGATGGGTATAGAGAATAGATGCTGCTTTATGCATGCATCATCCCATTGAACCGGATTTAAAATCTCATTTGAGGAAGTTTCTCGTAATCCGTGATGGAAATAGAACCATTTGAAACAAGTAATCGGACGAGGATTGTGGTGAATTCTGCCCACTGCCTGTGGCAATCAGCATACATGGAAAACTATTTATTTGGGGACTCGGTGAGGAAACTGTGCCAGATAACGGGTAATTGCCAATCAGTGCGAAATGCAGTTATCCAATGCAACATATGAACACAAGCCTTGTCGATCTGTTTTTTGGATAACACGATCTTTTCACACTTACCAACAAAATAGTCTGGAAGGAGGCGGTATTGTGATGAACATGTGAAAATGCACGTTTAATGGCCAGGGGTGTATGCAACGTATGGAGGTGGAAGTAAATTCGGGAAAGGCATGCAGGCATTCCCCTGGGGTTGGATAGTACGAGGAATTATGTTGTTACATTTGTGTGTGTGAGTGTGTGTGTAAGTAAATCACAACTCATCCTATATTGATTTGAATAATCCCCGTGTTTGGAAAACGGCATGAGTTCATTCTAAAACGATGTGGCCCTATTTTAAACCATGCTTTACACAGGAAACTTCAGTGTCATTATCGAAACCGTGTTGAGTAAGGATTGCTCCTGAATGTTTAAAAAACCTTCACAAGTTATCAAGGCAAGTAGAGTGTACAGCAAACATCTTTTTGATTGCTTACAGGTCACTGTATTTGTATGTGTGCGTGCGCGCGTAGTTCTAAGAACAAGCTGACCTCACATTTGGTGAAGAGCAATCGGCACTCGATAACCAGTCAGACACATTTTGCGAAAATGCATTCTGGTATCGCAACTGGTGAAGGATTTGCCTGATAGTGGAAACATGATGACTAAGTCGCCATAGTATACTCGATCGCACCATGCGTCATGTGTAACGTCGTTTGGTAGTCAGAGTCAAAGTCAAAAATATTATCATGGGAATTTCTTACAAGCTCATGCTTCTATTGCCCCATAAGAAATTTACACATCTGAAACGTTTATCTGCAAAGAAAAGATTTACAAACTATCACATAAAGTTCCGGGTCGAGGAGATAACAGATAGTGTAGTCTTCAACGAATTTACGTTTTTTAGTTGTGTAAGAATATGAGATGTGCCAGGTTTCAAGTCTCCCCTTGAAAGATTCAATAGTTGGTGCACAAAGGACGTCAGATGGAAGTGTTCTAAGTATCGCATACCCTGACTGCAAAAGACTGGCTTCAGCATTCCAGATGACACTTTGCAATCATTAGCTTGAAAGGATGTCGCCTTAGGTCGATGTTGGGCGACAAAGTAAGAAGCGCTCTGCATGGATGGTCTGGGTTCTGGTGTATGTGATACGTGCGATATGTGGTAGCTTGTGATTTCTGAGGAAATACGAGGATCTTCTCCTGTGGCGCACAGATAGGATTTTGCATTTAGAAACGTTGATTTCAATGTCACTCTCCGTAGAACACTGATAAGCTGCGTCAAGTGATTCTTGAAATGTTAGAGAGCCCTCGGGTTCGGTTACCGTATTCCATATTTTGGCGTCTTCTGAAAACAATATTAATTTGAGCGCAGCAAAGTCGGTAGATCACTTATGAATGCGAGGAAAATTTGACGACCAAGTACACACCCTTGTGGAGCACGAGTAACGTTGATAGATCCGGATAGGGAATCAGAAACACAAACTAATATGGTCCGTAATCGAAAGATTGCTCTAATCCAATCAAACACGCAACCTCGAATACTTTGGAGAAGTCACATCCCCGGCAGCAGATGCCTATTGACCCATCAGATGAGTTGGGTCTTACGAATCACAGACAAACACACACACACACACACAAACTTCCACATCTATTGTTCCCTTCCGAATTGATGATCCCAAGAAAGCGTCCTACTTTAACTAGCTGAACAGTTTGGCCATCCACTGACGTCCGAAAGAATCCAATTTCGTTTGATATCACCAGTCCAATCGTGATGTGATTATTTCTTTTTGTTACGCAGTCCCTATGTTCTGTTGCATGATTGTAGCGGTCGTTCTTTTGGCTGTTCATTTGTCTTACCCCATGTCAACAGTATCTCTTTTTCTCAAAAGGGTTCGAAGGGCGAATTGGCAGACGCCGATGAATGGAACCAGAAGGATAGTTCATTTATTGAACCGAGTCACAACACAAAGCACTTAACGGATCGCGCACAGAAGTATCATCCTATTCGATGATATCAGGAACTAAACATCTAATCCAGATAACCGGAGCACACAGTTAGTTAGAAGCTTTTGGGCCCCGTCAATTGGGAGTTTGCAAAAGAAGCCCTAGTCCCGAAATCGGTAAAATGCCGTGGTGATTGCAAGCCATATTCACATGCTCCTTAATGGGATAAGAAACAGAGTACAGGAAATCTGTATGCCGAATGTGAAAAGTTCAGTAGTCTCGGTGGGATTCGAACCCACGCATGGACGCAGCCTACGCTTTGTACGCGCATGCTCTACCGGCTGAGCTACGAGGCCACGCCGGTAGTGCGCTGATCTGTTCACATTCGAACTACCCATCCAACTTACAGAGGCATGTGGCATCCACCAGTTAGCATGTAGCTGTGGCCTCGTAGCTCAGCTGGTAGAGCATGCGCGTACAAAGCGTAGGCGGTGTCCATGCGTGGGTTTGAATCCCACCGAGGCTACTGAACTTTTCACAATCGACATGCAAACTTCAAATCTACCAAACAACAATTTTTATAATTAACCTTGTCTTAGAAGCTCATTTGGTGGACTCCGGTGAATTCTAAGGAAAACCTGTCGGAGCAGTCAGCTTACATGCTAACTGGTGGATGTCACATGCCTCTGTAAGTTGGAAAGAAATCGATAGATATTATGGGGTCACCCAACCCGGACCAACTGCATTTCTGACGCAAAAAGGGACGAGTTTAATGATAAACTCACCGAACTCATTCGGTTGAGCCAAAGCTCCAATATAATTGTTTTTCAGGTGATTTTACCGCTCAAGTCTGAAAACTGTGCTCATCGGAAGTTTGCCTATGCGGTCATTGTGCTCTGCTCTGCCAGCGAAGAAATTATGGCGATCAACTTCTTCAGTTCGCGTAGATCATCATCTGTTCCTATACAGCACCAACTTCCGACACAGCTCTCAAAGGACAGCAACGCGGCACTCAAATTCGACTGAAACGCTAACTCAGATCGACCACATAGCAGTGAGCTACCGTTGGCGTGACTCAGTATACAACTGTAGGTCCTATTGGACCACCTGCGTTGATCATGCGTTAGTTTTGATGCAGTTCACTCTCCAACTCACTGGTAGCAAAAAATTCCACCAAACTCCATTGGCAGATCATCGTTTATCTGACCCAGCCGTTCGTGCCCGTTTTGAATCAGAACTAGGGCAAGAGATAAACGCACTGCGGGGTGGTAGTGTAAAGGAACAATGGGATTAGATTAGCCGAGCAATGCACTCCACAGCGAACGTTGCTTGTGGATCTGAAGCAGTGGCCCGCCCGAGGAATCGGATATTTGATGAGTCAGTAGCACTGATAGAGAAAAAACGGCAAATCCCAGCCACCCGGGATCAAGGGAGGGTTGGGTGGCGTCTACAACCTCATCTCACGAGGAGTCTCAAGAAAGACCGTGAGAACTGGTGAACAATGATAGCTAGTGAAATGGAGGTAGCAGCTGCATCAGGGAATAGTCAAAGACTGTTCCAACTGATACGCAATAGGGGAGGTCAGCGAACCACAGTTAGTGAAAAACTCTGCGACAAAAGCGGACAAGCTATTCAATAGGGAACAACGGCTTGACTGGTGGGCGGAGTACCTCAACGTAAAGTTCAGCTGGTCAGGCGCTAACCAGGCTATCTCCTTCGATGTATCTGAGGTTCCATGGGCGGTGTCATCTGAACGTCCTACTGCAGGAGAAGTTTGTTCTTGCATCCAAGCCCTGAAGAAAGGAAAAGCAGCAGGGCCAGAAGGGCTTCCCTCACTCTTTTCAAGATGAGGGGGGGGCGATGACCTTGTAGACTCCATTACTGTTTTATTGCGCAACATCTGGTTACACGAGCGCATTTCATGATCCTGGAGCGAATCACTGATCCTTCCAATTTTTAAGAAGGGATCTCGCAATGACTGCGCAAACCACCGTGGAATAAGCTTAACCCCAATCGTCACCAAGATACTAGCCTACATTCTACTTCGACGTCTGACACCGTTTAAGGAGACAAACATCCGCGAGCAACAAGCAGGATTTCGACCAGGCCGCGGTTATATCGATCAAATCTTCGTCCTGCATCAAGTCCTCGAGCTACGCCATACGCACCGTCGACCAACGGTTGTCGTGTTCCTCGACCTAAAAGGAGCCTTCGACTCAGTTGATCGTGAACCCCTTATTGGTTCAATCCTTGGCAAAGAAATGCCACAGGAGTATGTGACTATACTGAGTTCACTCTGCTCAAATACTTCTGGTAACGTAAGGGTCTACGGCGAGCTGAGTAGGTCGTCCGTAACTAGCAGTGGTGTTCGTCAAGGGTGCCCTCTCTCACCATTCCTGTTCAATTTTGTCACAGACAGCGTACTGGAGACTGCACGTAGTGGTCTCCAAAATGTAGGCCTTGAATAGGCTAGAGAAAAGCTGTGCGATTTGGAGTACGCTGACGACATCGTTTGCTTATTCAAATCTATGCAGAATGAATAAAGAGCACTTGACAGATAAACAAATTGTGTCGTTCCGTTCGGCATGTGCTTTGCACCTTCAAAGTGCAAAGCGACGCTACAAGACTGGGTGTCGCCGAGTTCTGTTCTAAAACTAGACGGTCAGGAATTGGCTGAATCTGATTTCTTCGCATGCTTAGATAGCTGCGTGACCAACGACGGTAGCGCATCGAAGACGATAACCTCTCGTGTTTCCAAGGTTCGAGCAGCGTACGCAGGATTAAAACACCAATGGTGGCGGCGTAACGTGTCACTTAAGTTGAAAAGTTGCGTATACTGCGCCGCTGTACGATCAGTTCTACTGTACGGTTGTGAGACCTTGAATTTACGGGTAGAAGACACCCGTCGTTTAGCAGTATTCGACAATCGATGCTTACGTTGTCTGGCTCAGGCTGGATGGAGTGAGCGGGTTAGTAACTTAGAAGTAAGTCGTCGGGTGTTTGGGAATACATCAAACAATAACACGCTCTCTCATCCAGCTCATTGGCTCGTTGGTTAGGACACGTTTTGCGTATGTCCGACGATCGCCTACCTCAGCGCGCCTTGTTAGCAGTGATTATTACAGGCTGGAGAAAGCCACGTGGAGGCCAGCAGATGACGTGGAGACTATGCATAAAGAAATGCACAGAGCGATTAGGTAGAGTAGATGTCTCTCGTCTTCGGGGTTGGGGTCCAAAAGACTCTGAAACTGCATGGTTGGAGAAACTGAAGGTCATGGCTGCTAATCGACAGCAACGGCGATCATGCTGTCATTTTTATCAGACCACAATGCTTGAAATAGTATGTATGCACAGTTGGACTGTGTACTCTGTGTGTTGACCATAGAGGTTCGCTTTCTTTTGCCGTCTCTAAAAAGAAGTCCAATCCCTGTCCTCGTAGCACATTCTCACTTACCCTGTATGCAATATGAGTTTGGCAGCGATCAGTGAAGTTCACTTTACTGTATTACGCTGTACAATGATGCTGCTATTGCTGCTGCTGATTGTTGCCTGCGGCTTAATTGCGTACATTCTACCAGTCTGCGCATCGATAGTTAGCTCGTTCCACAGACGTTATCAAATGACATCTACTCAGATCGATCAACCTCACGCACTTGCCTATGCCGATACTGCCGGCCCAAATGGGCCCAATCCTGATTGGTTGTTAGTTCTATGGCTGCCTTGTTGAACATACGCTTGATTGTGAAAGATTATAATAAATCTATCCTACCCTGCGTACCGTTGTTCTACTTTGCAAGCGGGCTACGGGTCTGAAACTACCGTGTGTGGAAATCAAACGTAACAATGATGATGACAACATAGACTGGTGTCGTGATCTGTAATGGCCCACAATTAACTGATACATTTGTCATATATGTCTGTGGCCAAAGTGACTGATCGATCGATTTGATTTGAGTGTCGGCTTGACGGTATTCGGATGTAGTGAGACGTGTGAGCCGGTGTCGGTTTGTCTGCTTGCCTGCCTTTCCACGTGTTGGCATTTCTGCTTGCTCCCGGTTTATGAACCGGTTACATGATTACCGCAACAATAAACGTAGTGCTTAATTCGTTGTGTGCTCATCTTCCTACTTAAGTTGGAACACAACATCACCCTCGTCCATCAGCTCCATGGTTCACCTACTCCCCCCCTTTATCACACACACGCACTTATGCATCAAAGTGTACATCACGTATACAACTCAACACAGTCATCGTATGATATACTTGTCTCATACCCAGCAAAACGGAACGGGAGTTAGAAAATTGAGAAACACTACAAATCTGTCACATTCTTCGAACCAGCTCACAAGTCGAACTCAATCGCAATATCATCTGCACCAACTGGGAGTTGAACGGATTTCTTCCTTTTTCCGTCCAGCTTAGTTTGTTTCCCCAAACCCATTCCATTTGACTAGGCCGCGAAAATTCCGAACGTGGTTACCTGTTAAACAGTGGAATAGTGAGAGGTTTCTTTCAATTACAGGCGGAAATTCGCAATGCAGAAAATACACTCGGTAATCGTGGTGATTTAATCAGTGCCTCGGGAGAACCCCAGTAAGGATGCNGATTCTCGGAGCGAGAAGAACGAGAAGAATGAAGACCGCCCAATCGTACATAACCGAATACCGAATGTGTATGCATCACGCGCTAAATCAAGTGACATGAGAGAGAAAGACAATCTGTGGTGATCCAGGCCTATGTGATGACGCCTAACCTGGAGCGGCGCGTTACAGATTTTGGACACCTGCGATCAATCAAATTTGAAAGGTGACGTCAGTGACACGCGGACGGCCTCTGACCACACGCCATAGGCAGATCGTGCCAGCCAATCCGAGACAGTGCAAACAGAAGCACAATTATGCAAGCAATACTGCAATACGATTGGCGGAAGCCTAGATAACCAATGATTTTTCTTTGTACATATTATTTAATCGCCTTCATTTCTTCCAATAAACGAACTACTACTTACTATCATTCCTGTGTTTTTTTCCTCGCTTCCCGTTCTCGTGGGATATTGCGAGTTCGTACCCTTGCTGTCCAGTGCTTCCACAAACCAGTCCGTGATGACTGATCCTTGATTCGTGTCCTGTGATTCTTATTGTGTGGTTCGTGTTCCGAATTCCGTGCGTTCAACTACTACTACTACTACTACTACTACTACTACTACTACTACTACTACTACTACTACTACTACTACTACTACTACTACTACTACTACTACTACTACTACTACTACTACTACTACTACTGCTACTACTACTACTACTACTGCATTGATTACACAACCGCAATATCATAAAAGTTCTGGATCAATAAGACTCTTCATCTCCTGTCTGTCGGAATCATATGCCCAGAGGACTAAGGAGTAAAGCTTCAAAACAACTAATAAGGAGGTATTATTGCAGACCAATTAGGTTCGTCATGGCATACTCAGGAATACTAAGGCCGATGCAACAAGAACGATTGATTTAAATTCAAAATCATGTTTTTATTCTAGATCAATTAAAGGGATGATGCTTATTGAATCCCATAAGATCTGTACACATTTGGTTCGGTTGGTAGTATAATCAAATAGCAAATTAGACTGTTCACTCACAGGTGCTGAATAGATCAGTTTTTCAATGCTTCACCAAGCCAGGACTTGAACGAATTGATGGTTGGTGCACAAATAACTTGAGGCGGAAGAGAGTAGTTCCATGTGTTACAAACTCTGAGGCTGAAGCAGAGACGCCGGCCGTGTGGCTGACAATTATAGAACAAAATTTCAAACGGATGTCCTCGGAGATGACCATTCCTGGATAGTGTTAGTAGAGTACTACACGGGTAGTCAGGTTGATGTATAATTCGATAAACAAAGATCATGTCTTCCCGTATTTGATGGCATTTCGACGAATAGAGTTCGAGAATTTGCAGTCTTTCACCACAGGTCTTAGATTGTAACCCCTCGGCCATTTTGGTTTCTAATCTCTGCGGACGTTTGAATGCCTTTTGGTCGTGAATTAGCCATGGGTTCCAAGCCTCTGTGGCATGCTCCGTGGGTGCTCGCATGCATGCTGATAGCAAACGGAGCAATAAGTTTGTTCCAAATGATCCAAAAACACAATTTAGCAATCCAACGTGCTTTATGGTTTCGAGGAAGCTCGTACGCAACGTGTGGAACTGTGGTGATCCAGGCCTACGTGATGACGCCTACACTAGAGTGGCGTGTTACAGTTTTAGGCCATTCGCGATCAATAAACTTTGAATGCTGACGTCAATGACACGTGCATGGCTTCTGAATACACGTCATTGGTGGATCGTGCCATCCAATCCAAGACAGTGCAGACCGAAGCACAATTATGCAAGCAATACTGCAATACGATTGGCGGAAGCCTAGATAACCAATGATTTTTCTTTGTACATATTATTTAATCGCCTTCATTTCTTCCAATAAACGAACTACTACTTACTATCATTCCTGTGTTTTTTTCCTCGCGTCTCGTTCTCGTGGGAAATTGCGAACCCATGCCGTTGTGGTCCAGTGCTTCTGAGATCCGGTCCGTGATGACTGATCATTGATTCTTATTGCGTGGTTCGTGTTCCGAATTTCGTGCGTGTAACTACTACTACTTCAATCATTATAGGAACATCCCAGACCCTAGCGAACAATAACTTCTAGGTCCTTTTCTTTTGGAGAACGCGGTGATCGCTGAGTTACAAATAAGTAAGCGACACAAGTGACGCAAAGATATAACCTTTTATTTTTTTAACGTTGTACTTGATGTCATTAGTGATAAAACATCGGTAAGCTGTGTCAAGCGTTTCGTATAGGGTATTGTACGGTTCTTCATGTCTTATCGTCGCCAGAGAGTATTCGTCCATTTTTTCCAAGAACATCCGTAGATCGCCTATGAATGCTAGGAAAAAATGCAGACCAAATATGGATGCTAAGAAAAGGTATGGACCGAGTACAGATCCTTGTGGAACAGTCTCAATCAGTCGCGAAAGAGAGCCATTAACCCAACCCGATACGGTAAGTTGTTGAAGAAATTCCTCAAGCCAGTCTAGTAGCTGTCCTCGAAAACCCTTATTAAGGAACTTTCACAGCAATTTGGCGGTTAATCCTGTCAAAAGCTTTGAAAAAGTCTAAGTAGACCACGTCTAAGGCCTCTTCTGCATCGAATAATTTTGTTCTTTCATCTGAAGCAAATAGCAGGTTTGTGGTGCTCGAGCGTTTCCTTCGAAACCCGTGTGGGGTCTGTGAAAGAATGTTATACTTCGCAAAATGTTCCATCAGTGAACCAGCAACAATCGATTCCATTAATCTTGTTAGAACAGGAAGAAGTCTAACTCGACGGTAGTTCGCACGATCACTTCTGAAGCCACCTTTGTAAATACGTGAAATGACACCGTGTTTTGATACCGTGTTGTCGAAAATGGTTTGGTATAAATGAGTAACTGTTTCAGATATGTGATTTACCAAGGATATCAGTGTCTGTGGGAGGATGTTGTCTTCCCGTGGAGATGAATTCCTACCGAACGCCAAAAGTTTGGCTTTTACTGTTTCAAATTTGAAGTTGACGGTGGTCAGTTGGGGTTATGGGACACCTGGAAGCAGGTATGGAAGCTGTAATTCAACTTTGTCACGCACAGCAAACAATTCGTAGAACTACACTTTTAGGAATCCGTCTGCTCCAGGCGTAGTAGTGGAAACGCGTCCTGTATTGCTTAGTGCCTGTAGTCCGTAGTTTACTTTTATGGTGGTCGCTGTGTCCCAATCGATATTTGATTTCAATGGATTCAACGTTGTGTTCTATTGTATTGAAACTCGAGCGAGTTATATACAAGCTGCCAGCCAAAAAGGGCCCCTGCTAGGATACTGGTAAACAGGGAAAACGATTGAGATACCAAGCATGCAGCAAAGTGCATTAACTACTAAATGCATTAGAAATCTCCGAACGAACACTCTCTTTGTCGGTCAGCTTCTATGAAAGATAGGGTACCAAAGAGTTTCTCTTTGCAGATATTCGCGACGGGATGAGTCTGTACTGGGAACGGATGGAGGGGTGAAATTTGCATGCAGACAGGTCAGTGAGTGTACATTATACATATTACCAATCAGAACAGATAACCGAACTTGGGAGACACGGCTGATCATTGAGAGGCCACGCTTCAG
>UZAN01054005.1:2207-15949 GCA_900618425.1 Echinostoma caproni
TCAGCCATTGAGCTAAGTAAAACTTCCGCGCATACTGTGGAAGGAATGAAAGAGGGGCGAAATATTATGATGTTGCGTGGACGACTGCGATCAATCTAGGAGTGAAATGGAATGGACGATATATTAGGTATGTAATTAATTGACTCCAGATGGTCATTGATTACCGGAACTTACAATGGCTGTAGGACTTGAATCCTCAGTAGCCAAGTAATCCAAGATAGCATCCCGTAGCGCCTGGACACGATCCAACTGAGTGATTGGATCAACAGATTTGTTATTTGTGTTTGGTTTCTTTTTGGGTTTTTTGTTCGTTGTTCTTTTCGGTTGGGGTTCTTTGAAACCACTCTTTATTTCTGGACTGGAGGCATCGAAACCGTTCTGCTCATGCGAACCTGCCTTCGATTTTTTACCGGATTTCGATACTGAGGCACCTTGCTCAGATCCCTCTTCGCTCTCTTCCTGTTTTGTCGAACCCTCCTCTGGTTTTATTGAGGCAGAATCTGTTGGTGCGTCTTTCGTGTCCACTTCTGGTACTGAATCGGCGACAGGTGGATTTTGATTACCATTCGGTTCCCCTTTCCGCTCTTCTTCGTGTTCGTCACCTTCGGCCTCATCATCCTCATCGTCGTCCTCGTCTGAATGACTGCTTTCAAGTAGATCACGGATGACTGCATCAATGTCTTTCTCCTTCAATTGACTTGAGACCGCGTCACGACGGAGAGTAGATGCTACAGTGCCCAAATAATCCACACTGGCCACGCGGACACTTTGATCCACCGTCTTGTTATTGAACTGCTGCACAAGTAAGCTGCCTAGGAGACTGAGCATGACCTCAGCAGCTGGCCATTCCGGTTTGTTAACAGCCAACAACAAGTCGTTGACGAAGTTCTCAAAGATCACTCGGTAATCATCTTCACCCTTGATAGTTGATCTAGATTAATGGAAAAGGGAAAATTAACAAGGTTTTCCTCTTGAGGGGTTATCGTTTCTGAATGGTTGGTAAGTTTTCATGAGGGACGGTAACCGGTTCATTTAGAGGCTATAATTTTCTTTGGATGGGTTCAAAGATTACTTTTATTGCAGTATACCAGGATCTCAATTCACTGATTCAATGCTGATTTTATTTTGATCATTATACACCTTTTCATTCCAGACTATTCTACAACCAATTTAGCTTGCACGTGTGTGACCAAAAAGAAAACTAGGGATTTCAGTTGTTGACATAGCTTAGATTTCCGAGTAACGCATGAGTGTCAAACAGACTCGGAACAAATGCTGATTATTTTTGTTCTGCTACCTTTCTCCCTCGCGCAAACCCTTAATATGTTCTTAATTCTGAGACCCAAAAGACTGAAGACCTTGCTTCTAGGTTCGCTTCCAATTTTTTCCTCTCAGTCACTGATCTTGGATATCCTACTTCATCACCAGACTACTACGTTCTCCACCAGCAGCTTAAAAGGTACACCCCAAACTAGTTCGTTATTTTTACATTAGGGATTTTTCCAAGTCGCTAGACCGAAGTCCAGATTTTACTTTTTCCGAGGAGGGACCCTAATAACTATCGAACGATCTGACACATACTTATGGAATCTCCAGTCTCGGACCAACCGTGATTGTATATAACACGCTACAAGACCGCTGACACTGATTTCATCCCATATGGTTTTATCGGTGATACCCTAACTTTCGTTACCCATTCACTGCTTCGATCGCCACGGAAAAAGGTTCATCATATCAACACAGCAGAAGCTTCTGGTTGTGAATTGGTTTAAATGGTGAAATACTGGCTCTCAATCTCTTTCCCAAGAACTGCAAGATTGTCAAAAGCACATTCTCTAACTGGATTTTCCTTAAAATGCTAACCTTTTCAAAAGCAGAATTAACAGGCTCTTCTCCATCGGAATGCCCACTACCACCTTGTATCCATTACATGGGACTTACACTTCGGCGCTGTGTCATGTGCAATATAAACGAAGACAGCCACAGACTGCAACTCAATGGCAAATGCCCACCATGTATTATATAGGTTAACTTACTTTCGAAGAAACACAAGAAGAAACGTATGTGCCGTACGCAGTGCATTATGATACGAGTTGATTACAAGCACCTCGTTATCGGCTTTCTGAGTCTCAGAATTTCCTTCCGTTGAATCCGCAGTGGTCGACGCATTGTGCGGAGCATTTGAATCCGGTTGGGAGATATTATTATCGGAAGGCATCGGTAAAACGATTACGGATTGTACCAGCAGCAAAGCTAGTGCTGTCAACATTTGAATACTGTCCTCCGTGTTCAGACTAAAATTTGAAAAAAAGCAGGTTAGTAATATCCATCAAACTTCATGAGCTTCAGAATTAAACAAGTATTAAAAAAGTCAACAGCTGGGAACGACCGAAGACACAGGCCCAGTAACTCAGAGTTACACTACCAACACAACATTGCAGAATGACAGGAAGATATTCGATACGAATAGCGGGTGATGTGTGAGGACGGCTTTGTGTGTTTTCACTGTTGTAGTATGCAGCTGTAGCGCGGTTATCCTGAACTAACTGTGAGTCGTGTGCATATATCCTTGTGATGATTGTGAAAGCCCTCTCCAAGACCACAAGCACACTGTGCCTGTGATATCAAGGTGAGCACAGTGCATGGGTGGTTGGTCGTGTCAGCATCCGCGAATCGAGTGCTCAGCTTTAGCAAATGATCACGGGTATTCTTGTGTCGAATAACTACCGGAGTGTATCTCGATGCTAACAGGTGGCAAACCAAACTGCAGCGTAAACTTGGAATGCTGTTAACCATTACACTGTACATGTTTGGCAAAAGTAAAAGCACGCACAATTTTTTTTTATTACACACTTGTGTGATGAACAGCAGACCCTATAGTCTCCAATACCCTGTTGTTTGGTGATGGAAACCGGAAACCTAAGCCCTAGGATTTGGAGTGGCGAACCAAATAAAGCCCCACAGAGTCGGACGAGGTAATGGACCGCACGACAACAAAGCTGTCTACCACCAAAGTTGGGTGGCGATGGTGGGACTCGAACCTCGGACCATAGGGTCCAAAGGGCGTCGGTGAGAAAAGGCCCACCACGTGAGTAGCAAACATATAGTGCAATATTCCAAATATAAATGGGTAATATGTGGAACACGATATTACGTGTAAATCAAAAATAAAATAGCTAACGCACCGGTAGCTTCGTAAATTCCGTTTGCTAGAAGGTAAACGAGCAAGGCTAGCCAGAATTTCTTCCATGATCAACTTCCGATGTGGTTCATACTGAGCGAAAATTGCTGTGACTAGTTCCAGGGCAGCCAGCTGCAGCTCGCTGACATTCTCCACAAAGAAGACAGAAACTCCAACACTGGACAGTGCTAGAACCAGACTGTCGGTCAGACGTTGCATCTTTACCAGTTTGGCCAGATTTGATACGATTTCAACTAATTTGTGGTATAGGTGGATAATGGCACGTGGTTTGTGGACATCTCGTTCACGGGCTCGGCGAGATTTGATGCTGCTTTGGTTTTCTGGACAAGAAAAAAAGATACGCTTGGCTGAATAGACATCGATAACGACATACTAAAGTGATGAGCGTGTGTCCAACTTTTTATTAAGAAGGCGTTAAAAGCTGACAATAAATTTTGCATCACCTACACAGTAAAGACCACCAGCCGACTACGCCTATCAAGAATGTTGAAATCATCTGAGGTCGTTGTAATCTGTTAACAGAAAGGTGTCACTTCGGTTCGTGTTCTTGAGTGATGTCTAAAAGCCGATGCAGAATGAGCCCATTTATTTCAATCATACAAATGATTTTTTCTACAACAGGTATCGGTGGCGCTGCACCAAAATGAGAATCGCAATGTCAAACATCTGTTTACGCAGTGTAGATTCGCCTTGGGGATTTGAGGGTAGTGTGCTTGCGTTGTACCTGTTAAGTCCCGGGTTCGATCCCCACTTGGTTCGATAGATTGGTACTACTGATCTAACCAGGTCGAAACTGCTCTTTAGTGTTTTCCTAGCGTTTTAACGCACGCCTCATTTACATGATGAATTCATGATGTATATAAAATAATTTTTTCGGGAGCACCAAGGCCACCTGATCTCTTCGATATGATACGCTTAACTGCATGACGATAGTGCAAACATGAGGAATCTGCTCTTGATAAAAGAGAAAAAAGGTCAACAGTATAGCGCAAAGAATAATCGGCGGTAAACGCGCGCGAGTAAATAAGAGCATAATCCAACAAATTTCATCAAACTGCTAGCGTTTAACTTGACACTAACCTTTGGCTGTATTTTCAACTCTGTAAGCCGGATCGAATTCAGGGAAGATACAATTGAATAACTGGAACCGCACAGTGTGCACGGTGCGCTCAATCACATCCTCCACATAGACTTCCCGAGGCATATCACTGGAAGTCATAAGTAGGAGACCAGTGAGTCCGGCGTTCACACTTCGCATAACCCGTTCCATTGCCAACTCGCGCCAGAGCTTACTTTCGTGTTCGTCGGCTTCCTCGTCCTGAGAGGATAAAGGGAAATGTAAGGTCACTTATCTGATGCAACACAAGACCCTTAGCTCCAAACAGACGCAAATCCCTGGTTGTGTTTGTAGCAAGAGGAAAATATACACGTCCCCATCAAAATGTAACATTTTCAAACTTTAGTGTACGCATCTAAGGATCTGAAACCTGAAGTAATAGCAAATCATCCCGTCTGATCCTTCCAGTAGTTGTGAGGACTATATTGTTACCAAGCTTCCCCGTGATATCCTTTATTTTGTGCGTGTTATTCTACCGGTCTGTGTTATTTCTACAACCATTAGAACCATCCTACATTTTTTGAGTCAATAATATGATTTTCGGTTTAAAGAGTCAATCCCGGTTGATTGTTCGGCTCTGACCGTGCAGTGCTTTCCGACACTTGCATGCTGGTCAGATTCCGTGAGAGCATGGACTCCTGTGCAGATTGATAGTTTATCTAGATAGAACAGTAATGAGCAATTAAAATCATAGTATTTCTCAGTTACCGTTGAAAATCGGGTCCAGGACGAGCATTTGGATTTCTACGATCTCTTCACATGTTTATATTTTACTTCCTTACTAGAACAAAGCACACATTGTTGAGGCTAAAATATCCCTAAAATGAATATAAACAAGTCAGTGATCAGTACGCATCGTCATCAGATCCGAAAGCAATGCGTTAGTACTTTCGACTGAATAAATTAGACTGTATCTTAAAAGATTTGCCTATTATTTGGTTTGCGTTCACATAGCGTATCCAACATATTCCTGGTCCTTTTCCTAAACTCCGTGGTAAGTAGTCACGCATTAATTCGAAGCATAAACGGTACACGAGGCACCGGCGCTTTCTGCTCTCGATTAACCGAGTAAGCGGCATTAACTGGGCGTTGCGTTCAGTCTACTCCAGTAAGTATCTCCATTATTCAACAATGTTGCGTTGCTAAATCATGTGTCCTGTCGTGTTATTTTAATCTTTCCGGCCAATTCCCAATAGTGCCATGCTAATCATAAACTACCCATTTTACCATCTTGTTCGCGCTGGCAAGATAAGCATATATAGTTCATCAAGTTACTTTCTTGTCATTTATTAGGCATCAATTGGGATCCAATAAAATATCAAATTGTGTATGTGTGTGTGAGAGAGAGAGAGCGTATCATAATACGTATGCACAAGAACCACTGTACAACTTACCGGCCGAAGTGTAGCGATCACAGTAGAACCGTCGCGTATGTTGATCAACAGCAATGTAAGAAGCTTCAATAGCTGATCAATGGGGATCTGATTGGCTATTCGAGTGGCATTCAATTTGGCAGTTTCACGGCACAAATCCGTCAAATCTTCCACAGCAATAAATGCTTCCGATGGGATGCTGTTGTCCGCGATAGCCATCGCAACCGATGCTCGATCAGCACTCGTGCCCTGCTCATGCATATCTTCTTCATGTGTACCACCGGTGCCTTCAATAGCTTGCAAGAGATCCGTGTCTTCAATCGCCTCGAGTATAGACTGAAGTCGTTGGAGGAATCGCTTTAAACTACCGGCCTCACCAGAAGCACTGAGAGGGGCATGGGTCCGATGACTGGAAACGTCAGCTGATAGAGTTCCGAATCCCACTCTTTCGCGACGTTTACGAGTCACTTCAGATGACTTCCCTATTAGATGAGGGAAGCGAGCTTCAACGGGCTCTTTCAAACGAACTACAAAGCAAGTAACAGCAACAATAATAAGTGAAAGTAAAACAATGGTAAACGACCACCTAAACAAATTTTTTATGTACAATTACTCACCTTCGAAGGGTTCATCGTCATCTGCCTTCTTCCGCCGACGGCCGCTCCCCTCAACGACGCCACCGGATCCGGGACCTTCGTCTTCGTCATCCATACCGGCATAGGAACGCTGAGCTGCACCCGAACGTAAGCCCCTGGAGCTATTAGCCACAGAAACCTCTCCTGTAGCATCAGAATCTTGAGTGAGGTCAATTGTCTTTGACTCTTCATCTCCAGCAGCAGTATCGCTTTCGCCGCCACTGAGAAAGATCGAAAAGAACTAGCAATCAAATCGATAGTTGAAACGTTCTAGTTAACTAACGTAGAAGTAATTACTTTTGGTTGCGACTCAGAAAAAGGAACACTATCGGAACTACATTGATAAGGAGGAACAAGGAACTACATAGAGGAGCTGTCTAGTGAAAAATGGCTAGATACACCCATGTCAAGATAGAACGAAAATCCTCATGAATGATGATAAATAAACAAACTAATCCATGTAACAGTTACAGTGTCAAAAATTAATCCAGCTTACTTGTGATAATCCTTGTCGTGTTCAAACACGAACGCCGGGTCAAAATTACCCGTTTGTCGGGCTAGGCGTTTCCTTCTTTTGGCTCGTTCGCCCAACACCTGACTATAGTTACCAATGGCATCATCCCATGTTCGCTCGTCCGCGGCCCGTTCAGTGGCAGCATCCTTGGCCGCAGCGGCAGCACCTGCGGCCGTTGGGTATTTCACCGTCCATGATTGTAGATCCTCAACTTCATTCTTCCGACGCCGCTCTGTTACAAAGGAACGAGAAACGTAACCAAAGAAAACATTTTTGCTTTCATGGTTCCCTATACAGAGAACTCTATTGCATGGTTCAGCTGACAGGATAGGATCAATGGAAAGTCAAAACTAAGAACAGCCACTATAACAAGGGTACTACTCGGATTCTGTAGACAGAGGCTTCAAAATGATGGCAAACACAAAAATATTTCACATTCGACAAGAAGTAATCAATTTCAGAATTACGATAGGGTATAAACCATCCAGAATTCACGTCACCTGTTGGGAGCAGTGCTAACGGTAAGCAAACACGTTTTGTTTACAATAATGTATGATTGCTGTTTGAAGAAATTTTAATGTAAAACGTTTTGAGCACGAGCATTAGAAGTAAGACTTATTACGAAGCACGCTTTAACGAAAAAATTTCACCAATTAAACAGTGAAAATCTGGGAAACTTACTTCGGCGCATGGCACCGGGAGCTTTCCGCTTCCACCACGCTTGAGGAGTGCTCGTGTTCGCCGACAGCCCGGAGTCCGTGCGCGAGGGTGGTTTTCGGGTCTGAGTATTCACCTGAGCAGCTTGCGGTTGACCAGGTCCAGAAAGATAGGAAGCTAATCCCATCGGGACGTGATGCGCCCCCATGGATTCGGACAATGCAGCAATATCGAAGTTATTTACGAAGACCGTTGACGGACTAGTGCCAGCCAAAGAATCATAACCCGGAGCGTTTAACATGTTGGTTGGCATATTGAACCCATGATCGCCAGCGGAAGGGACAGAGAGGGTGTCACTTAACTGGGAAGCAATCATGAAAGAGGAGTTGAACGGATGCGGAGAGGGCTGTAAATTTCCAGCTGCCCGTGAAACAGCAGTTGGGTCTTCGCCAACAGGGAAACTATCACATGGAGAAGTGGAAGAAAGCATTTCATTTTGCAAATAGTGGGACGCAAAATCCATGATGTTGCACATACTCATTGTGTTTGCAGCGGAAGTAGGAAGGGGACAACTGGACGCGACGGCAAGTAAGTCGGCACTAGAAATGGCAGTGGAATCAATGAACGACATAGTGGGATCGTTCAGGAGACCATCGAACAAGGTTGGTTGTGAAGTGAAAGCACGATTTTGATGATTGTTCGATAATGAATTATCTGCTACAGAAGTTGCAGAGGATACAGGAGGGAAGGCGCTGGTGTTGGCCGATCGACTTACACCCACGGCCGAAGCCGGGGTACTAGGTAGGCTGGAAGTGGACTGGGACTGGGGTTGGCGATAAGGAAGATGGGCTGAACCGATATGATCGAACAAGCTATCGTTGCTCATAAATGAAAGGTCGCCGGCAGGAACACCGGTATTCGTTGGATGGGATAAAGCGTCAAACGTGTTGGGAAGAACAGTTGTTGTTGAACTGGTGGTCGTTGCAGTCCCTGTCAGTAGTGTGTTATCAATTACAGAACAGGGGAGCGACGAAGGACATACAGGAGTTGCCGAGTTTGTTAGAACCTCTGTAGGCAACGAGATAGACCCATTCGGTAATTCAGAGGCAAGTGTAGTTGATGGAACCTCCGTAGAAGTTGGAGTTTGACGTCGATCACGTTTTGATTTGTGCTCCCGATCCTTGTCTTTGTTGCGCTTCTTCTTTTTCTCTTTCTTAGGCAATTCCGCCACCATCAAATCATTTAGAGGTTGCGCAACAGTTTCGTTAACTGGTCGTTTAAAAATCTTTAAGGATAGCTTATTGGTATCGGCGACAACACCGTAAGTTGGGGTGGGTGACAATCCACTATCATCAAACCTTCGTGACGGTGTCGTGCCATCATATGTGGCAGGAGTTGTTGCACTCGATTCACCACCAGTTTCACTGGTATCACCTTCACCATCTCGATGCTTGTGCTTTTTTCTTTTCTTTTTCTTCTTTCGCTTTGTCGGGGACAGGCTTTGTTCATCTGAATAAGAAAAAACATATACCTGGTGGTTAACGTCTGAACGATGAAAAGTATGCACAAAGCAGAAATGACTCAACAGTCGGAGTAACAATTGCACACTTCCACAAGCGGAGGAAAGTTAGACAGCAAACGGGTTCAAACATACAAAGAACAAAATGAACAGCGCAGGGAAGAAGTTCCTACCTTATGTTTAATAAAGAATACCGGAAGATTCGTTGAACTTCGAGATGCTTACCGGTTAATTATTGAAACAAACGATGACAATGCCACACCAACCAGCTAAACTAGTAGACATTCTAGATCGATAATTTCAAACGCTTATGGAACGAAATGAGATAGATGAATTACAACAACACGATTTTTCTCTCTTATTGTTTGTAGTTGTTTTTTCGTTTGCTTATTTATTGAATATACAACGGGAACAGGTCGCATTGCGATAGCTGTCGAGGGATAAGCCTAGTGGGTTTCCCTGACATGATTTTGTGCTGAACCTTGCGGAGACCGACCTAGGTCAAAATCCGCACTGCCGCAGAGCATATTACATCGTCAAACGAATAATCAACTAAAACAGTTCCCTCTTGGGGACACTTACAATCAAGCCAAAAACGAATTAGAAACTTGAACCGACGACAATCTAAGAAAGTGCGGAATCGAGATCAGCTTTGGGACTACACCTCGGGTTTCCCAGGCTTCCGTGCATTTCGTTACTCCATACGGTTATGAAGCCTGGCTGCTGCGTGCCGATGTACGCGAATGCGTGATCCTGGAGTGTTGGTGTTTAGGAACTATCATCAAAGTCCAATCTCCTACGAAGAAGTGCAACGCCCATGCCACAACATTCAAGCGCCGCCTTTGGTGATTTGGCTACTTAAGAAGTCGAACAGATGACGGAGTGGTCAAACTAGTGCTGCCTTTCATTCAGGCTTCTTTTAGGCAATGACGCAGATGTATGCAGCCTAAATTCTAGGAAATTACGAAATCCAATGTGGGTAATCTGAGACTCAAAAATGTCTACGGAATCCAATGCAACAAAAAGTGGTTAGCCGTATCTCAGAATCTGGCTTCATGTAGCTATGGCTCCAGATGTTTGTGAAACCGGCTGTTATGGAAGAAAGTTGAACTAAAGAGAGCAACAGTACAACCATTTTTTTTGGTAAAGAGGGCCGCATTCAAACAATGGCGGTCTATGGGAAAAGATAAAATGGGCGGCGATTGTGGGGTATGAGTAAAAAATCCTCGAGTGGATGTTTTGGATGACCCTAACCGCTTGGTCACCGCCGTGACAACCATAAACTATTAGGCCTCAGATGTGTCATTCAAATGTCATTAAATTATACGAGAGTGGTAAGCAGTTAAAGGAAAACACATTGGAGAAATGAATATACTGATAAAAGGGAATGGGATTCAAACAACAGATCGACGTTTCAGTTGGTCGCGAACATTGGAACACAGGAGAATGATAGAGTTAACAAAGTGGACGTTAAAAAATACACTTCTGATTGTTTAAGCAAACACAGCTCAAGCTTAGTGAAGTCACTAACATCTCAGCACTGATTCAAACCGTGACGCCCGCTTACTTAAGATGTTGCGGTTTTCCGATGCTTTACGTAACGTCTGACAAACAAATGCAAAAGAGTTGACTGAAGCGCATGCGGAGTCCACCTTAATCAAAACACATTTAATAATGGAACAAAAATTCTAATCAAGAATGGATGCAATGACGAAGACCCAAATACGGGAGAACTCCGGATAGAAGCCTTACCACTCAACGGCAAACGACAGTTTGCGGTTAATTCCGAAACGGAATGCCAGGATTCATTGGTAATTTTCAATACTGGACGACCAATGGTGCCGGACTGAACCGTGCCGGACGATTGATTAGAGAACGAAGAAAGGCCGAAGAAACCGCGTTTGTTTTGGAATAGTTGATGTTTGCTCAGGAGCACAGAAGACAAGAGAGTTGGTGCCGAATTGAGATCAATGCTATCACTCGCAAACCCTTCTTTGAAGTCACTATATTGCAACGTAGGTGGATGAAAAAACACCAAAGAACTTACATAGAGTCCGTACAAGCACGTTCCAGGGCATCACAGAGATACGGGGCAAGGTGATTAGTGGCACTTTGAAGACAGGTGTGAGCATCGGCAGACAACTGAGGATCACACAAGAGAGTGCATGAAGCAGAACCACTCTGAAGTGGTGCAGGAAGGGGGAGCTCCGGAAGGATGTCAGTGAGACTGACTACGGCACCCAAAGATTGGATGGGAATACGAGAAATATCACCGTTCATTCCACAATGTCTGAAAGGAAAAACGTATTGGATAGTAAGGATTCCATTGGCAACTACATGATAAACCACGAAAAATTATCTCTGCACATCAGGTGAATATCATTTTGTGATCAAAGACAGACTTGTATACATTACAAACGCAACAAGTAAGCATGACTTCTAGTTAAGAATATGGCTTTACCGAGAAACAATCTGAACAGACTAGAATAACAGTTTATAGAGCAAGGAATGATGTAACAACCACAATCACTGAGTAGAACTCCGGGTAAAAGGGACACTGATTGCATCGGTCGTTATCTTGCTGAGGATATCCTAAATGCTAACACAAGGCAGATTAAGAATGCGATTACAAAAAACGGAAACCAAATAGACAATCATGGTCAACAGTAGCCAATGACACGGTAGATGCCCATCTACGTCGCCTTGACACCTAGATTGTTTTTGGTGATACACACAAGGAACTCCTTATAATCCTGACCAACATTTACCCATAATGCGAAGGCCTAGTTTTTTATCTCGACAACCACTACCATCGCACTCACACAACGGGTTTGGCTTCGTAATCGATGAGAAAGGAGTTCACGGAAGAGCCGAAAACTAGAAGCAATATCAAAATAAAGATTATGAAGACAAATTAACTGAATCAGAGTAGAAAATAGCAAGATGCGTCAGCGCTACTGCCTCCAATTAGTGTTCGACCGACTGTAGGGTCACCAAAGGGAAACCTAACACGAACTGCGATCGAAAGCCTTAATCAGAGTTTCGATACCCACATATCAGATTTAACGCCTTGGATTTTCTTCCAACCACTACCTGGAACGAAAATATGGAAGGGCGAGGAAATCTATCTGGCGACACACGGAACACATGGCCCAACATTAACAGTGTAGGTCAAGCACATTCTTCATTGTGATCACGATTAAATTAAACTCAGGATCTAACGTAGATAACGCTTGTTCGGTTGCCTCACCAGACTCCAGTAGCTCGGTGTAGACAGCGATTCCCGTAAAGCGATAGTTTCAACTGTTCCCGCCTCCGAAAACCTCAACATGGTCGGGGGTTGGTGTCTTGGGTGGTGGCTGGTCACCCTTGCACCACGCACAGTGCTCCCATAGGACGAAGCGTCACAAATAACCCCTGCTGAGGAAGCTCTACCAACTGTCTTTTCATGGCAGAGGCATTTCTCGCCAAAATGAGAGGACGGAAAATCAACATCCGGCGCTATAATTGAGTCGGTGAACCACTGGCAGCTGGCTAAAAGCCTTGATTACAAACCAACAAAGAGGGGCACGAAACACACATCTTCCTGGTTGTGTATCGCGGCACCTAATCAGGAGTGGTTGACAAATTCACCTGCTACTTTTCGGGGCACAAAGCCGAACATTTCGCTTTGGTCAACAACCCGAGCCAACTAATTGACCTCCCCACACGTGTCCCTGATCAAGCTAGCGACTGTGCATGCACTCTCAATCTAATGCTCACTTCGGTCTCTTCTCTCTTTTCAGATATTTGTACTCTCCCTCCCCTTGTTCGATCGGATCATTGTATCAGCCTCGATCTGCCAAACACCTCGAGACACATTCTGGCACTCCAAATCAAACAACTGGGTATATTTCCGTGATTTCCCAGCTTCTTACCCATGGAAAGATTGTTGTTTCTCTTCGGACATCTCCAAATCTGTTTCCAACTTCACCGACAGTGTTCTTAACAATATGCATCTTTTTATTCTGCGCCTTTCCATACTCAGGCAAACCCAAGTCACGGAATGCTTTTCATGCATGCGATCGTGGTATATGCCTGGAACGCTCAGATGTTCGCCGCACACACTTCCAACTTCGTGCCAGAGAGGAACACATGATCGACAACCATCCAGAGAACCAAAAAACGCTTGTTCCGCTGTAAAGCCGTTCCTCTCGTCCCTCATTGATAAACGGAGAAATTGGTCACTTGCCGAAACAATTTCTACCCTTCTAACTTGCCCGTCAGTAATTCCTCTGATAATCTTGTATGTCAACCATTCGAGAAACCTGAGATTTTTGCCTTCCAGTTTGCTACAAAATCCAATTAACTTACTACACCTCCTGCCTACTTCTCTGACAACCCTATTCCACCTCAAATTGCCACTAGGAAAATCTGCTGAGCAACGCGCACCCAATACGCACCCTAACCTCACGGTCCAGACGGTATTCCACCTATCGTTCCCAAAATATCTCTCTAAGTTGGCTCCCATCTAACAACGGTATTTTATTCTTTCGTCTAACTTTCCACTTTACCAACCCAAAGGAAAAAGCCTGTGACTGCTCCCACACCAAAATGCAGCGACCATCATTACACTAACAATTACGGACCGAATGCTCAAACACGTCATCATCACCATGATCGCATAGCGAAATACAGTGAAGCGAACTTCACTGATCGCTGCCAAACTCGCAATGCACACAAGGT